>JAPQWV010005034.1:0-23522 GCA_027422505.1 Craterostigma plantagineum | reverse complement strand
ACAGCTAACTTAATTATACAAAACTTTCGTGTTTTTACACTTTTTAAATTCGAAGTCCAAGGACGTAAAAAATTGGTTTTTTTGAAACGTATTTCAAAAATCGCAGAGAAAATTCAAATAAAATTTGAATAATTGTCAGTTAAAATATTTTCGATCATAAATTTCGATTCAGATCATCAATTATTTCGAGTAAACTTCCATGTACAGATAACGTGATTATAAAAAGTTTTTGTGTTTTAACTTTTTCTAATTCGAAGTTTATCAGTTCGGAAAATGAGTGTTTTGGCTAACATTTCGAATTCTTTAGAATTTCCTTTCAGAAATAGTTGTTAACACATTTTCGATCATAACTTCGTTTCAGGTATCAATAACCCCGACTCAAATGGTTTTTGATAGCTAACTTGATTACAGAACTTTTATGTTTTACACTTCTATAAATTCGGAGTGTATTGGCTTGGAAAATGAGTGTTTCGTAAGTTGTCGATTTTTTTCAAATTTGTTGTTCATAAATGGCAGTTAACACATTTACGATCATAACTTTTGATCCAAGGTATCAATTACCCTGATTCGAGTTTTGTTGGACAGTTAACTTAATTATTTAAAACTTCTATGTTTTATACCTTTTCAAATCAAAGTGCATCGATGTCAAAAAAGGATTTATTTGGATACGTAATTAAAATAAGTAATTTGAATAAGAAATTTCAAATAATTCCAATAAAATCGAATAAAATTCGAATGTTCGAATAAAGTTCGAATATAATTCGAATTATTCGAATTAGATTCGAATAATTCAAATAAAATTCGAAAATCAATTTTTAGTAATTTTTTGAATATTATTTCGAATTATACGAGTAAAAATCGAATTATTCGAATAAAATTCGAATTATTCGAATTAAATTCCAATAATTAAGAAGAAATTCGAAAATCATTTTTTAGTAATTTTTTGAATATTATTTCGAATTATTCGAATAAAATTTGAATTTATTCGAATTAAATTCGAATTTATTCGAATTATTCTAATAAAATTCGAATTAAATTCTAATTTATTCGAATTATTCGAATTAAATTCTAATTTATTCGAAGTATTCGAATAAAATTCGAAAATCAATTTTTAGTAATTTTTTGATATTATTTCGAATTATTCGAATTAAATTCGAATTTATTCGAACAAAATTCGAATTATTCGAATAATATTCGAAAAAATTCATAAAAAGTTGAATAAACTGAAAATTAAGAAAAATAAAAAATATAGAAATAATAGTTGAACATGTATTCTAATAAAATTTCGACTGAAATTGGATTGGATAATTTGAATAAGAAAGTCCAACTATAATTTGAATAAACGTTATTCGAATAAAAGAATTCTAATAACAAATTCGAAACGTTCGGATAAAAATTCGAATAAAAAAATCGAATAATTGATTGTTTTGAATAAGTAATTTAATAAGAAATTCCAATAATAATTCGAATAATATAATTCGAGTAAAAGAATTCGAATAAAAAATTCGAATAATGTTCGTCTATAGTACTCGAATCATTGAATTCGAATAACGTTCGAATAAGAATCGAATAAACAATCGTACAGTAATTAAGTTTAGCTATCTCTAATCATTTTTTGAGTAAGGATATTTGGTAATTTTAAACCCAATCCCTTTTACTTAATAACGTAAGATATGAATCCTTTTCTCAAAATCCTCCCTCTCTGTCTCTCTAGATTTTAAGGACAGAAAGAGAGGAGAAGAGTTTTTTTGACAACCTTAATCGACGTTTATGAAGGATCATCGCCGCCCATTTTGCGAGTTCGCCATCGCATTGAACGATTTCCCAGCTGGGATTTTTGCGATTCTCAACTTTCTGGGCAAAGATGAATGTCGTTCGCAGGCTCAAGAGCTTTGCTTCAGCTCGTCCCTCCGTTTCAGATCATGTAATAAAATCTCCATTCTTTTTGTCAATTTCCCCTTTTTGTTGTATGATCTTCGTGAAGACCCTATCTCTATAAATTCTTGAGATTATCATTACATTTTTGCTTTGCTGTTATCTGCGAATGAACATCTTATTTGATATATGAGCTCCATTCGAATATCTGCTTTAGGTCGATGATTCTAACATCGTCAGAAAGGTCAGATCCGAGCAAAAATTAGGCCCTAGCATTCCCTCGAACGTAGAAAAAAGTTCGATAGATCACATTGATAATGCGAAATTGGACCAAGAAGAAGAAGGTAGCAGCAGCAAATCCAATGTACATTGTAATGAAGAAGGGAAACCTAATTACAGCACCGATCTTCCCAAAGAAACAAATGGCACGAAAATTACAAATGCTGTTAAATGCGATCAACAAGAGGAGGATATGGAGACAGTCTCCGTTCTTAAAGGCAATGGCGCAGAAACTGGGCAAGTCATCGTAGCCTCCGTCGATGGCCAAAATGGACAATCCAAACAGGTGAAAATTATTACAGCGTTTCGCGTTACATAAGTAAGTGATTAAGCCCATACTTTCTGGGATTTTTTTACAGACATTATCGTACATGGCTGAGCGAATAGTTGGGACTGGTTCTTTCGGAGTTGTTTACCAGGTAAAAAATTCCCGAGGATAGCTTTTTACGCTGCCTACTTATGAATATTCGATAGTTTCTTACATATTCTACAACAAAACATAGGCCAAATGCCTTGAAACTGGGGAATCAGTGGCCATAAAGAAGGTTCTTCAAGACAAGAGGTACAAGAACAGAGAGCTTCAGGTATGAAATTGCTGAACCATCCCAACGTCGTTCGGCTGAAGCACTGTTTCTATTCGAGCGCAGAGAAGAACGAAGTGTACCTTAACCTCGTATTGGAGTACGTGTCCTGAAACCGTTTACAAGGCTTCGAGGCATTACAGCAGAGTGAATCAGTACGTGCCCGTGTTATACGTACAGCTCTATGCATATCAGATATTCCGAGCCCTAAATTACATGCACAGAGTCGTCGCGTGTGCCATAGGGACATCAAGCCCCATAATCTTTGGTACGTATTTCGTCCCTCTCTCCATTTTTTTTATAAATGATGTCCTTCGAGTAGCCTTTGTGGAAATAAAGTTAAAAAAAATGATACGCTCCCTATATAGCTTAAGCGTTTAGTTGGAGTGGTCGTTCAACATGATATCAGAGCTCAGAGACCAAAAAAAAATACATGTCTAAGGTTAGATAAGAAAGAAATCAGGCCAGACGTGAAGGGCGTCTTTGGAAATATGATATATAGAAATTAAATAATTGATACGCTCCTTACAAGCTTAAGCTTTTTAGGTGAAGTGGTCATTCAACAGCATTAGCGAAGCAAATTTGATATTATTCGATCCCTTTTTGCAGGTGAATCCTCATACTCATCAGCTTAAGATCTGTGATTTTGGGAGTGCAAAGATGCTGGTGAGTCGAATCGAACACCGATTTCTTTAAAGTCGTCGCCTTTTTTATTCGTTTTTTTTTCCTTTGTTTTATTACACAGGTGCCATGCGAACCGAACTTATCTTACATTTGCTCTAGGTATTACAGGGCACCCGAGCTTATATTCGGAGCTACGGAGTACACAACTGCGATCGATGTGTGGTCCGTTGGCTGCGTTATCGCCGAACTACTTCTGGGACATGTTAGATTTTGAGCAATTTGATAATTTATTTCTCGAGTATCATAAATCTTTAAGGTTGTCTTAAATGGGCTGGCTTTTTTCTTCTTTGCAGCCTCTGTTTCCTGGAGAAAGCAGCGTAGATCAGCTAGTCGAGATCATCAAGGCATGCCATGATATAAATGAAAACACAATCTTTTGTTACGTATAATATCCCGCCTTGAACGCTTTTATAATTTTTAGGTGCTGGGAACTCCTACGAGGGAAGAAATCAAGTGCATGAATCCAAACTACACCGAGTTTAAGTTCCCTCAGATCAAAGCCCGCCCATGGCACAAGGTTTTAGATCAAGAACTCAACATAGGATTCTTTTTTTTTTGTCTGAATCAATCTTTAAGTCACTGCTGTGAAATGTCGTTTGATCGATTTTATTGCAGGTATTCAAAGGAGATTACCGCCCGAATCAGCAATTTAGTATCAGGCTCCTCCAATACTCGCCTGCTCTACGTTTTACTGCTGTGAGTGGTTCTTACATATTCTTGCAACCTCTTCTAAATCCTCAATTTCTCGATTTTATTACATTGATTGATTTTTGTGCTTATATTCGTTTTTCAGTTGGAGGCTTGTGCTCACCCATTTTTCGACACGTCTTAAGGCAGCCCAATGCAAGCTTGCCTAATGGGAAACCTTTGCCTCCTCTATTCGATTTTTCGCCTGAAGGTTAGTTAAAAGCCTTAGCTCTTTTTTCATATCATTCATATAAGCTTGCATTTAAGTTTTCTTTCTTTTTTGTCGTTTTCGTAGAATTGAACGGCGTCCCGCCTGAAATCTTACAACGGATCATCCCCGAACATGCCAAGAAGTGATTTTTATGGCAGCTTTCTAATTCTTTCGTCCTCGTCGACGCCATGGAACTATTATAGTACAAAATGGTGGCTGTTGCATATATTTTTAGGCTATTTTTTTTTTCTTCCTTTTGCTTCTTTCCATGATGTAATAGTAGTCATAGTAGAGGAGTTTATGTGATGATGATGCTACGTGTAATATAATTGCTGTAATTGTTTGGCTAATGAGGCAGTTTAGTATAAATTTTACTTTCTTTGCAACAATGGCTTTATCCAAGTAAATCGAAAAAGAAAAGATAATCTGAATTATTACACTGGAATAGAATAAGCTACACATTATATGATGGGGATTCAACACATAAATACCTACATTCAAAAAAATTAGACAGATCAGTCCCTAGTCAGTGTAATTTTTAACCTAGGTACCTAGTTGAATTTTATTTTACTGATAGGTACCTAACTGACGATTTACCCCTACTAGAACTGATTTTTTACATCTCTTGCCTTGTGTTTTATTTCACGATCGGTCATAAAAAACACAAAAAAAACCGCACACCCCAAACCAAATCTCGCGATTCCTTGGCAGAAATCGACACGGGTGTTTTTTGGCTTCAGATTCTACGTCGTAACTCCAGTCGTTCGTCGTTGTATTAGCTTCTGAAATCGATCGGTAAGTCGTTCGTCATAGTATTACCGTAAAGTGGTGCGTTTCGTCACAATTAGGGCTTTTTTGTGCGTGTTTTGGAATGTGCGTGATTTGTTGGTCGATTACGGTTTTTTTGTGCGTGCATTTCATCGTGGCTGCTTCATTTGGGTTTGTTTTGGAATGGGTCGATTTTGTTTTTTCGAATGGCATCCATTTGTTGTGGTACTACATTGTAACTGCATTGGTACTCTATGTTTTGGCATTTTAGTACCCCTTGTGTGAATAAATTGGTACTACTGGCAAAAGTGTTCGAATGGGATCATTTTTTGGTACACATTATCACTGTATTAGGTACTATCTGTTTAGGCAAATTGGTACCCCTTATGTGAGTAAATAATGCTTGTTAACATTGGTTTTATCGATTGGGGTCAATTTGTTTTGGTACGACATTATCCATGCATTTGGTACCCTCTGTTAAGGTAGATTCGTACCCCTTGTGTGAACAAAATAGTACTGTTTGTTAAAAGTGGTTTTTGGAAAATGGGGTTAATTTTTTTTGGTACGACATTGTTACTGAATTTGGTACCCTCTGTTTGGCAAATTGGTACCCTTTTTTGTGAATTAAATGGTACTACCTGTTAGTGGTTACCTTGTATGGGGTCAATCTGTTTTGGTACTACATTATGACTGAATTTGGTACCCTATGTGTGGGAAAACTGTACTCCTTGTGTGAATAAAATGGTACTGCTTGTGTGAGTAAAATGGTACTTCTTGTAACAGTTTTGCTTGTTTTGCAGAAATGCCTCCGCGGAAGGGATTGAGCTGTCTTCCAGGTGCCATCCTATGCTCTTTCGATCTACCATTAGCAATTTGAAGGGTAGCATGACCCCTGATCAAAAAGAAGCTATAAGAAGGTCCCCGTTTCATTTTTTTTTTAGATATGCCTAAGATGTCGCATTCGTTTGCTCGAATCATGGCATTGATAAAGCGTTATAGTGTAGAGGCGAACACGTTTAGGCTGGGGGAGAATACGAATGTGGTATTCTCCCCACAGGAATTTAGTGTTGTAATGGCCTTGCATAACGTAGGACAACCCGTGACCTAAATTCGAAGATGAAATCGAAAACCGTTGAACGGCTTTTCGGTAAGAAAAATGGCAATGTAACCCGCAAAAGATCTTAGAGTTGTTGAATGAGTTTGTAGGAAAGCCTGGGAGGGAGAACACGGATGAGTTCCTTAGGTTGTTTGTTCTTTTCTTGTTAACTCTGTTTTATTCCCGATGGGGAATTCGAAAAACCCAAAGTTCGTGAATGCGTACGTCGACGATGTCGACATGATGGGGGAGTACGCTTGGGGAAGGGCGGTACACGAGTTTTTGGTCGCCGAAATAAAGCAAATGGCTGCGAGTTCGATGCGGATCGACTCGTCCAGCCTAATGATGAAAGATGCACTATGGGCTGATGGTAATACTCCATTACGTTGTGAGTTTTCCTTTATGATATGCGTTTATTGATGAGTATAATGCTTGGGAACTTTCAGATTTGGTGTATGAGCACGTGCCCTCGTTGGCACAGAAGCGGGAGATGTACTTCTTTCCCAGAATGTTCAATTGGGAAGAAAGTAGGGTTCCGAATGACGTGATCGCTGCGGAGGCTGAATGGCTGCAGTTTGCATCTGTCGTCCCAATATACCCAACAAAGAAGGAAGTGAAGTTCGTGCATCCGATAAATTCGCTGCCGGAGGTTAAAATTTCCCTACTTTTTTTGTATTATTTGCTTTGTTTCTAACTGTTTAATGAATTACGTGTGGTTAAGGTTCATGTGGGGTTGGCATATCTCAATTAGAGTGGAGTGCTCGGGGGAGAGGTTGGAAGCCGAGTTGAGATTGAAGGACGATGTTATACGAGATCTACAGTCTAGTGGTGGGACGTCGAAGGTTGAGGATGCGAGGGTCATGGAAGAGGCTGAGGATCAGGATAGGGATATGTGCAAGGGTGATGATATGGTTCACAGCGACGGTGATGGTATGCCGAGCAGACGGTTCATAGCGACGGGGAGAAATCCGAGGAGGACAAGGTTGAGGATGATGAGGTTAGTGAAGCAGTAGCACAGAGGATGATGAGGAGGATAAGGGCGCAGAGGATCAGGCTGAGGAGGATAAGGGCGCGGAGACTGTGGCTGAGGAGGTTAAGGCCTCGTCGATTGCTCGAAACGGTGCGAGGCCGAAAAGATCGTAAAAGCGGCGAACTCGGCTTTCTCACACCAGATGCAACTCCTCAGCGGCCACAGAAGAAGGGTAAGGCAAAAAACCAAAGCTGTTGTGGTTGATGTTGAGGCCGCCGAGTCTGAGCGAGAGCCGTCGGTTGCATACTGCTCCAAGTACGCGGACAGACTTGACTATGCCGCCCGGCTCGAGATCCATGAGAGCAGCGTCAGTGCATCGACGCGTACCTTAAAGCGAATAAGCTTAGGTACCTTTTCTTCAATGAATTTCGATGGTTTTCATTTGATGACTTTTAAATGTGCGTTTAATCTTATGCAGCGACGTCGTTTGGCAAAGCGACCTTGCCGCCGTCGATCCACAAGGATTCTATATGCTGCTCTTCCGGGATTTGCTTAAGTCAAATGTTATCGACGCTTTCGTCGATTGTTTGACACGGCAATCCGCGGGGATCTCCGGGAGACCAAGCGTCTTTGTATTCCCAAGTTTCGTGCAAGTCGACTACTGGACAAAGATACAGAAGATGTCGAGAAAGAGGAAGGTGGAAGCTGATCAGCTAGAGAAGTTCGTCGAGGAGATGGCGGGAGTAGTCGGGCATGGCTACAGCGGCTTGATGGCAGTGCGTTCACAAAACTGTCATACGTGTGAGCCCTGTGAATACAGGTAACCATTGGGCAGTGCTCGTCTACAGGTCAACGAGCGAAAGTTCTACGTTCGGGATCCGATGGCTTCGAATAAGATGACTTGGGCTGCTAGAGCCTTCGTAAGTCTTTAACATTTGGCATATTTCGTCGACTATGTTGCAGTCTGCCTTAATGTCGTTTTTATATGTGCAGGCTGATTTTCTGACGAAGTATTGGTCATTGAAGTACGACTATCAATGTAAGAAGACCGTGGATCCGGAGTACAACAGGCCCCAATTTGGCGACGTAGACTGCGGGGTGCATGCCTGTTTGACCATAGAGGAGTACGTTGTCGACACCCCAGAGTTCGAGAAATATGGCAAAGAAGTCAGCATGGATGTGTATCGTGCTTCTATGGCAGCTCGCATTTTACGTGACGAGCGTAGTTGTATGCTAGATCTTTTCAGTAAGTTTTCGGAAGTTCGTGCTTTGAGACTCTTTGGAGACTGTGTTGTTTAATTAGGTCTTTGTATTTTGGGTTGGGGATGTTACTGTTTGGAGACCCTTGGTGTTATGTTGGGTTGGGGATGGGACTGTTTTGGAGACGCTTGATTTGGGGATGGGAATCTTTGGAGACTGTGTTGTTTACTTAGGTTAACTTATGCAGTACCATATGTTATTGTAGGACCGTATCTTATCCTTTACGTACGAAGTACCATTATGTTGATATATGGCGTACCATAAGCACAAGATATATAGTACCTTGTCTTTCATATTACCGTACCATATCGCTTACTTATAACGTACCCTAAGTGCAAGTTAATCGTACCAAACTGGAAATATATACCGTACCTTATATATCGCACATGAAGTACCTTATCTGTTGTACAGTAAGAACTTTGTGATTTACAGAAGGTACCTAAACATTTACCTATATAGTACCATAACGTGCAGGTTTACGGTATCTATAATTGCACTATACAGTACCAAATTATGAAAGTATATCGACCATTTGTTATACGATCGAAAAATATACATTCCTAACGTCATGGCGGCGTCCTGCGTGATTTTGACAATACCTAACAATATCGGAATGAAAAAAAAATGTGAAAGCCTAATGCACCGGATTCGCATATGTAGCACTCCACAACATTATTCAAATTATGTTGTAGATGTTCTTTCCTTGTATCCTTATACTATAATGAATCATGGTATTCTAAGATGTACTCATGCGTGCGGGGCGTAATGAAGCGAATTTGATCTGAAACGTATTTAATACTATATATTATTGGTCTATGGTGGTTCGAGATGAAAACGTAATTCGATCGACCCCGAAAAATACTAACCCTAGTATGACGTATCATATATATAAGGGACACCGTATCTTAAAATCTTTGTAGGGGTACCTATCGTTTTGTTTTAAAGCGTACCAAAGCAACTACGGTTGCAGTACCCAAAATACATATGACATGAAACTTTTTATTAATTCAACTGACATGTCAGATGAGCTGACTTTTATTATTTAAAACCTCGGATGTCAGAATCTGTCCAAACATGACATAGAAAATGTCAGAAATCTGTCACTCATGACTGAAAACGTCAGAAAAGTGTGCAGTCATTACTGAAAAAAGTCAGAAATTGTCTAATCCCTATCTTACATCAACACTGCTGAAATGCTCGTTTCTGACGGAATATAGCCAAGTCTTAAATTCTAAGTTTACTAGGCAGTCTTTATACGGTACCTACTTCTGAAAGGATACAGTACCATATGTAGTACACTTAGAGTACCTATGTTACCTAAACTACAGTACCTAGGCAGCGTATATTAACGTACAAATGGCATATATTACAGTACCCAATATGCATATTATAGTACCAAACATGTATGTCGTAGGGTACAAATCTGGCAATATTAACGTACCAAGCTAACATATATTAGGGTACCAAACGGGTATATTACAGTAACAAATTTATAGACATCACGGTGCCAATGTACATTAGCCAACTGGCATAGGTTCGGTACCAAACATGCATTCGTAGGTTACCAAACTGGCATAATATGACCGTACCAACATGCACATCTTACCGTACTAAACTTGCATTTCGTAGGGTACCAAAACTGGCATGTATTACAGTACAAATTTACATATATTGCGGTACAACAAATATGTATATTACCGTACCGACCAGGCATATATTACAGTAACAAATTTACATATAACGTTACCAAAACTGCATCATATTGCTGTACCAAACTGGCAGTCATTACAGTACCAAATTTACATATATTACGTTACCAAACTGCATATATTTACTGTACCAAACTGACAGTCTATTACAGTACAAATTTACATATAATACGGTACCAAATGTGCAATTTACTGGCAGTCATTACAGTACCATACTTAGACAAAAATGAGCCATATCCTACTGACACATTTGTACAAAACAATGGCCTACTGGCATCATTTAGACAAAAAGAATGAGCCAATACCATACAAAAGAGCACCGAAAAAGATTATGGACAAAAGCAAAAAGAAAATACATGGAAAAAACGGACGCTACGTCGTTACGGTCTTCTGACAAGTACGGCGATTATGTCCGTATTTCCCACATATTTTACACTTGTTGGATCTTCTATCTACCTGAGATGGAATCCTCCGTGTCTTCGGCGACCGGGGAGAACGCGGATGTCCGGGTCACGAATGAAATCCCATCATCGGTTTGAGCTTCATCTCGTGAGTCGGAATAGGGTTGATGATCGACATATATGCATCTCTATACTTCTGGCATCGAAGTACGGATCACAATAATCGTAAAAAGAATGTCTCATAGTCGCAATACACGTTGTTGCATGCTTACAAGGGATTCTATAAACTTTCCATTCTCTGCATGAGCAGGTCCGCTGCTGGATGTCCACCGCAAATGAGCATCTTCACCGACCACCTCAAATGCCACGTTCGAAGATTTACTCACTTTCAACGTGCGACCAGCAGTGATATTCTGAACAAGTTCTTTTTTGTTTTGGACATAACTCGCTAACAAGGGTCATTCCTCTCTCGCGTCGTTCGTGCATCATCGTCATGTTTTCACGCGAATGGTATCAACCATGCCCTTTATAGACAACGCCCGTGCTTCTCCTTACAAGAATTCCAACACTCTGCTTGATTGTTGTTAATAACTCCCCACCTATTCCCGTCGAATCAACGCATTGCCCAACATGTGGATCTGATCTTTCAATAAAAATCTGCGCAATTAGACATAGACTCGATGATGCTGCGATGTGATTATGAAACTGAACCGAAGAGTTGCATAAGCCGCTTTTTGGAAGAGGATGACCAATGTTCTTGTTGTGCTTCGGGTAATGTTTCATCACCTGTAAAATAAGAACAAATTATTTGCATCGTATTCACTAATGTAGTGAGCACATACTAAAAGTACTCTTTCTGAGTTGTCAACCAAATGACGCAAGCAATATGCATGACGCTTCCTGGAAATGATATAGAAAACAGCTTTAATAATACTCGGATGCCGATCTGAGAAGAACGTCAGCTCCCTCAATGTCGACGGGTAATGATGAAACATGCTCCTCAACTTAGCAAAGAACCACTCCCAGTTTTCATCATTTCGACGCTTACAACGCCAAAGGCAACCGTGAACAAATCTTGTTTGCATCTTTTGCGAACGCGTAACGAGCACTCCTTTAAAAATTGTCTTAATGTGAGTCCATCAACAAATATGAGCGGCGACATCCACGAACAAAATCCACGAGACACGCGTGGAAGCAGATAAAGAGCCGACGAAATTGTTGTCTTGAGGATATACATCGTACTCCGCCACGCTACCCGATTGGTTCTCTAACGGCATTACAATACCACCTCAACTGATCAAACGTACCATTATCCAACCCATATATGTTACGAATGGCACTTTCTTTGCCTCTATACGCCTTATGGTACCCCACTTCAACTCCATAGTCCTAGGATGTCTTTAACCATGGCACTGGGACGATACGATGGCTCGTTCGGACCCTATCTTTCACTATGTTCCTTACCCACGGCGCGTCCGCTCGCGGATGATCACGACTCCTAAGAGTATCTTCACCACAACTGTGTTGTAGATTGGATCTCCGAATCGCAAACGAATTGTCACATATAACGCGAAGCATATATCCGCCACTTGCACGTATCATCCTTGCAAACGGCAATGATTTTCTTACGCTCGTTCTTTGCATATACAAAGTTTCTTCGAATCGCAATGGAGTAGTTCTTCAAATTCCGTTAAATTCATCTGCATCCCTAAAGAATGCCATCTCCCCGAATGCAATGACCATGCTCTACTGTGGTTCTCTTTCAAAATCAAACTCCACGGATTCTCTGTTTCTTCTTCCGTCTACAAATAATTTATAATCATCATATGAAAACCCAAAATTTAAAGTTTAACAGCAATAAATAAAAACAAACTGTTCGCCGGGCCACTTGTACCACATTCATCGGCACGTTCCACTTCATCGGTATCATTGAAAATTTGTATCGCATAAACAGCTGATACATATTGAAACATCCGCATTTTCTTTCAATGTCGAGTACAAACATTGGAACGGGACTTGATACTTTATAGAGTCATGCCGGGAATCGATATCCGACCACCTTCTTTGGAGGGATACGTATATATCGATAAGCGTCGTTGCTTCTTGATTAATAGTAGGAGACTCCCCTATACTCACACATTGCAAATAACTCCCGCCATCAAACGAATTTGCAGACGCCATACTTTCAGAAATATGGCAACCTGTTAAAATGGTACGGGTATAGTTAGATTGGTACTGCATAACTGGACATTTTGGTAACGTATAAACATGTTACTTGGTAGTAATATAAATACAGAAAGATACTACATAACATAAAATGTCCAATCGGACTGTGTCGCATAATTTATTTAGGTACGGTAAACACAACATACAATGTACGTAATATTCATAGGAATGGTAGTCGTAAACAGTTAAATAAAAGAACACCGAAATCTCGACGGATTAGCCTCAATAACTATAAAATTCTAACATTCCACTCTTATATGGAGCTCTTGGATAGCATTGAGCTCCAGATTTGGGATAACTTGAGCAAAACGCCCAAATCGATAACCTAAACCCAAACCAAAAGAAAAAACTTACCTGACAAAATAAAACCCCCAAATCGACAAACCCACGTTCAATAGGTCTTCGATCTTCTCCGTCACCGGCACGAGCAGACGGAGTTGGTCGGCAAGAAGAACGTCGACGGCGAGCTGAAGGTCGGATTTTGCAGAGAAAAAGAAAAATCTGAAATGAAATCTAAATATTAATAAGGGTATTTTTCGTAATCTTAGGTGATTAGGTACCTAAGTGTAAAAATTTTATTCAACTGGGTACCTAGCTATAAAATAGTTCTGACAAGGTACCTAAGTGGCTGATTTTTTTCCTATTGGGTATTTATGTGTAGATTTCCGTTTATATGATTAAATGGCAGGCAAGAACGAAAATAAACTGCATTGTAATTTGTTAAATATAAATGTGGGGTGGACAAATGAGATGGCTAGTTTTTCATAGTGTATTGATTGAAGATCGATCTATCTTTTCTTATTGTCAACCACAAAATTCAATGGCATTTATTGGTATTTATAAATGCGTGATAAATTCGATTTGGCTTTTTTTTTATCAATTCTCACTTCCCCAACAAGCACAAGCAGAGCAAAGAGCAATAAACTCATCAAGACAAAAAAAACATGTAATGATTTCGTATGTTGCTCATTATTTTCTCCATCTATTGTGATAAACCAAGAAAAATATGACATTTGTATATTAATTACATCTGTCTATGATCTTCTCACTTCTTTTTCATACTGACTGAGATCTGCAAGATCACAGCTGCTTGATCGTCATTGTCAAATCGCTTCAATACGATTTAAGAAACTTATTGCAGTTGAAGAAAGGTGTTAGAACTGCAATGGCTTTGAGGAAAACTGGGTTGATTGCTCTCTTCGATGTCGACGGCACGCTCACTGCTCCGAGAAAGGTTCTTAATTTTTTTTTCACTTTTTACTCTTTGATTCTCCCTTCTCGATTTTTTGAATTGATCGGCAACTGTTTGTTAGAATGCCTCTGAATTGAGTTCAATCGAATCTTCTCCCATGAATCTTCGCCCATGCTGAGCTGTGAGCTTTGGCATGTTTATAGATATATTAGAACTGAGAACTTTCAGTTCACTAACGCAGGTGGCCACAATCAAGATGTTAGAATTCATGAGGGAACTTAGGAAGGTACTTAAATTTTCTCTTATTTTCATTTCCATGGTTGTTTGAATATCCCTATTTGAATGATAAAAAAAGCTCGAAAATTTCGATGATCAAACTCGTATTTCTCTTACCAGGTCGTCACCGTGGGCGTCGTTGGAGGTTCAGACCTGATTAAGATATCAGAGCAGCTCGGAAAATCAGGTGAAAGTTCGATCGTGTATTCTTCAGCCTCGAACTCTGAATTATCAACAGCAGTTTCCTTCAACTTTTCGAATTTATCGTTCAATCTTTGCTTTCTACAGTTATTGATGATTACGATTATGTGTTTGCTGAGAATGGCCTTGTGGCTTACAAGGCTGGAGAATTAATCGGAACTCAGGTCTCTGTCTAGTTATTGCATCTCTTCTCTTATCGTCTGAACGGTTTATTAATCTGATCGATGGATCAAAAGAATCATATGGTAGTTTTTTCTGTTGATTTTCGTACGATAATATCTCATATCCCCTTCTTTATCGCCCCCCTATGCAGAGCTTGAAGACGTTTCTCGGAGAAGAAAAGCTTAAGGTCGGCATTTCTCTCGTGAATTTTGCGATGCTTTTTACTCGGGATTTGCCTGAGAATTATGTAAAAAATTGTTGTAGGAATTCATCAACTTCACCCTCCATTACATTGCTGACTTGGACATCCCTATTAAAAGGTGCGAAAGCTTAAAGCTCGAAAATTCTTCACTTTTGTTGCCGTCTCCTTACATCATTTGTTCTCTTACAGGGGAACGTTCGTCGAGTTTCGAAGTGGAATGCTTAATGTTTCCCCGATAGGCAGAAACTGCAGTCAAGAAGAGAGGGACGAGTTGAGAAGTACGACAAGGTAGGAAGAAAAACATACTAATTCATTACATAAAAAAATAATAATAATTCGCCGAGAATTGAGTTTTTTTATTGGTCCCAACGAACGAATAGATCCACAACATTCGCCCGAAAATGGTGGCCATTCTGAGGGAGAAGTTTGCCCGCTTCAACTTAACCTTCTCCATCGGCGGACAGATAAGCTTTGACGTAAGAGGAAAAACATGGCCTTTTTTTTCAATTTTTCGTCGGCGCATTATTTTATTTCTTTTCTCTCGGGAAAATGTCAGGTTTTTCCTCAAGGCTGGGACAAGACGTACTGCTTGAAATTCTTGGAGGAATTCGACGAAATTCACTTCTTCGGGGACAAGACTTACAAGGTAATATACCTTGGCTTTTCACTGCAATTAAACTTGTTTAGATGTCCCTTTAAGCTTGGGAAAAAGAAAACGAATCATTTTTTTCCTTGGATAGGGTGGAAACGACTACGAAATCTTCGAATCTGTTAGAACCCAAGGCCACACGGGTTAGTTCTACAGTTTCTTCTTATCACCAAATTTGGCTCAATTTACAGCGATTTTCTTAGGATGATCTCTCTCTTTTATTTATTCTTTTTCTGTCTATGCGATTTTAGTGACGAGCCCCGACGAAACTGTGGACCAATGCACAACGCTCTTCCTAAGCTAGCAAACTCCATGGCTTCGATTTTCTTTCTTTGCTCCAAAGATAAACTATATCCAGGTTTTATATAGACGGTTAGAAAACTGAAGCGCTTTGCTGTGCCCTAAAACGGTTTCTTATGCGTTCGTCGTAACTATCGAACATCGAAAAAAAATTACCAATATTTCGATCGGATTATCAAACTTGTGATGTTAGAACGGGCGCTCGGTTGTTGTGTACGCGCCGTTTCCGTTCAGTTTATTACATACAATTTAAACAGAGATTGATCATATTCATCAATCAATCAACATAGTTAAGATTTTCTTTTCCCAACAACTAAATGATCTTCAAAAACCAAGTAGCACCGAAAAAAAAAAGTTCAAATATTTTTTATTTGCATGCAGGAAATATAACTCTTTATATTTTAAAATTATATATGTATTTTCTTTAAGACTGTTCTTCAGCTTCTTCTCCTTCGCCCGTTTTCGCCTCTTCCTTCGCCTTCATAATATCGACGGCCTCCATGGAAGCGCTCCTTCTATGGACCGCTGAGTCGAGGACGTGTTGGTAATTTCCCTTCTCCTTGAAAAGCTGCTGAAAATGGATATGGCAATAAAGAACTCCGTCTAAAGCATCG
Source organism: Craterostigma plantagineum (assembly GCA_027422505.1). Taxonomy (NCBI): domain Eukaryota; kingdom Viridiplantae; phylum Streptophyta; class Magnoliopsida; order Lamiales; family Linderniaceae; genus Craterostigma; species Craterostigma plantagineum. The sequence continues at coordinate 7,179 of JAPQWV010005034.1, read as the reverse complement.
TACGACGAGTGGGTAAGAGGACATCCGCCGTGGGCGCACTTAAAGCACGGCTTGTGAAAAGATTCGCCCTCCATAGTCACCTAATTAACGTAAATATTAAAGATCGGTTTTTTCCTTACGTATTAGTGCGAGAAAAAAAAAACGAACCGAAGCGGCGTAGAGAAAATGATTGGATTATTTTTGGGCGAACCTTTTCGAATGGGTAGACGGTTTTGTTGCAGGCGGCGCACTTTTCTTGAGTTCCCGAGAACATGGCGGAGAGCTTGCTTGGCGCCCTTGTCTGCAACGCGAATATTTTTTTATTAATAATGTGGTATTTAGTTTTTTATATGGAAATTCTTGATCGGAGGAAATCGATGACTTACCAGGCTGTTTTCCCTCTCCGTTTTCGCTATTCGGGGCGAAAATGGATCATAATCAGTGAATTTCGGGGAAAAGAAAAGAAAAAGAAAATAACGATTCGAGGATGTTAATGTGTGTGTTTTCTTACAAGTTTGGAAATTCTTGCTGAAATTTCCAGATTCCTTAAAGAGCTGATCAAAATGAGTCTTGCAGTACAGAACTCCATCCATGGAGGAATAGTTGCTCATCTGCCCATAGAAACTAACTCCATTAAAATGAAGCAAAAAAAAATCACATATAAAAAGGAACCGTAGCATGGAAAAACATCCATTAATGGACCTTCAAAAGATGCCATAAGAACCCAATTCAGCACGAACCATATCAAAAGCTAACAAACCAATTCAAAATCATCATCATCATCATCAAAGATATCAAACATGAGATGAAATCACAAACCACAAGAGTCCCTTTGCAATGGCTGCATTTGAAGCAAGATTTATGAATATTGCCCCATCAGTGGACAAAAGATCCACGAAATAAACAGTCTTGTCGCAAGCAGTGCACTTATCCAATGTCCCCGTGAATGCAGCCATTATTATTATTACAATTTCTTGCTTATGTTTATTCCACTTGATTGATCCCTTGTTGCTCAAAAAAATACCCAACTTCTTCTCTTTCTTGCAAAAACTTAGTATACAACAAAGGGATACACTTGTGATTAAGCTCCTCCTATACGGAAGATCCAAGGTCGTTGAGGAGAGAGAGGCTAAACAGAGAAAAAGAAAGAGTGTTCAATGGCATTAAGAGTTATTTAATCATCGCCCCACCATAATAATAGGAGTTAAGAGTCAGTTTCCTTTCCTCATCAACGGTTGAAAGTTACGTAATGATTCTTTAGTTGACACGTGATTGGAGAAATCAATGTCCTTATTATTGCAATGGACGATATAACTTGCAACGTGCGCTTATTTTGGAGGGAAATGAGTTCATTCTTTGAAGTGTTTGTGGTAGAAAATTGACGACGTCTCACAATTCATTTTTCTTTCCACCATTGATGCCATGCAAGAGAATATTCTATTATTCCGAGCTCGATAATGTCAGGTTACATGTTCTTGCATGAATATGCAACTTAAATTGTATGGCATTTCAAGGTAACTAAACTACTACGCATAGAGTTAGAGATGAGCTATTTCAAAGGAACTTTACTATAAAATACAATCAACAACATAAAGTGTGGTAATTGTAATAAACAAGAGACAAAGATAAACATGATCCCAACCGAAAAAAAAAAACAAAGAAAAAGTGAAGTTCATTTCATCCATGTGATGATGAACAACTGGGATACATATAGGTTTTATCAGAAGAAGATGATTGAGAGTCCCATACTGAAGCAGCCCACAGCAACCCAAGGGCTTAGCCGTTCACCTGTAAAAAAAACGAGCTACTATGAAGATGGAGGAGCTTCAAAAGGATGCAATCCATAAATTGGGTATTGTGTATAATTAAAAGGGATAAAGCCGAGCAAATGATACTGTGGACAATACCTATTCTAGCTGCTTTCCAGAAAACGCCTCGAAATCTGCAGAGTCCAGCATTGAGTCAGTGTATCAACAATGGAGAAGCAGAACCAGGAAGTTTTTTTTTTTTTCAAAAAGAAAAGAAACAGCTTATCATGACAGTAGAGAGATTGACTAATGGACCAAATGGAGGAGAATAAAACAAGTGCATGAACATTTAAGGAGCAGGGAAGAAAGGGGGCTTAGTATTTCACTGAAAAGTATAGATTTCTCTAACAACGGAACAGAGGATATACGTGCTTACCCAGTTCTATGTTCGAGAAGAGCGGGAAACTGGATCTTCACATACGTGCAGGCACAGATGCCTAACAAAACCACCGTGAGGAAAGAATGGAAATTGAATAGCGCCGACTAAAAAGCAGAAAACCAAAACGCACGATTAGCTGCGTAATTCAAACTGCATCAAAATCTATGATAAGCAAACATCTTAATCTTACCATGTTCGATTTTCCCTCCTTTTTAGCACTTGTTCAGCTTTCAAGTATGGCTGCAACCGCAAGAATCAGTCACATGCATTTTCCCCACATAACCTCGATAACCGACTATAGATTTCACACCTAGAACATACTATCTCGAAAGAAAAGAGCAATGCAATCGGAACGTTACGAAGATCACGCATTTGTTCAACGTAAATTCACAAACCCTTAACATTTGGTAGAAAAATGCCACCGATCCCAGCAAAATATGATGCAATTGAAATCGACAGACGAAGATACAATCTCCGAATGGTGTATTCAGTGAAAATCAACGACGGAAGTAGAATGCCGAGATAACAAACAACGCGCCAGTGAATACTATTAAATTGGTCATCCATAGATTGCTGCGGCATGAAAACATACTCGAATCTACTATTAAACAAAAATCGAAGAACTTACAAGGGCTAATCATCCATAGAATTGGCGAAGATCCACTGATGAGCTGTGTGCACACACAAGTAGTGATCGAATGACCTGACTGACATTGAGAGGGAGGAGAGAAAAACGACTGACAATACCACACAATTACAGTTGGGCTTCAGCCCATTAAAAGCCCAATAAGATATGTGGGCTATTTACGTGGTTTTAATTCGTGACCAAGAGAATTTGTTGACAGAACAAATATTCAGATTTTTGTTATATTACTTACTATCTTTTCTATCTATTCTCTTATATTAAGGATGGGGGCTAGGATAGACAGTCAATTAATATGTTTCGATCCACAAATCAGATTTTTTTCTACATCTATTAAAAAATAAAAAATATTTAGTAAGCCACGCACCTTCCATAAACTCATAATAACTACCAAGTTCTATTTTTAATATATTACTTATTAAACTATTTAATAATAATTAACTTTTTTATTGCACACAAATAGGGTGTGTCGGAAATACTCGTTATATATAAAATGTCTAGGATAGCTAAAAACTGTCAATTTGGTCTGTCATTTTATTTGCAATTTAGTCATCTATTTATAATTTAATTAATTTAGAAAGTTATCATTTCACTTCTAAATTTCTTAGTTATTGCAATTATACCCCAATACATTAGTGTTCACTTATATGTGTAAGACTATATATCATTTATTGAATATTATAAATATCAATATTGACGTAACATAAATATAATTATATTTTTTAGGTACACGTCGTGCGCAAAGTGCTAGTTAGAAGAATTACTTTGTTGTAGTCGTTTGCGAAGAGCTTGCTTAGTTGACTCAATTTGTTAATTTGTCAAACACTGAATGATTGTCAAGTTGATCTTGCTGATTGGTTCTTGAATTAACAAAGACTTTTCATAGACTCCGTCAAAAGTCAAATGAGTTATTAGAGGAATTTGACGATCATATACATATATTTTAATCCAAGAATCTCCCAACCTTTTCCAACATAGTAAATCTCGACCAGCTAGTCTTCAAACTACGCTAACTAGGATATATTCGCATGTGAGAAAAATTCAATTAGTAACATATTAGGAAGATGCTAGCAAACTGATTATGTAACATTCACAATACCCTTAACGCCTCAATCTTGACCACTAACCATTACTTAATAAAACCCAAAATCATTTCATAAGATACCGTATAGGACAAAAAAAATGAAAACATTATTCTTTGGCTAGTTGTCCATACATACATGCCATGTTCCTTCATTGTTTACGCAAAACTGCCAATTAACAAGCTATAACTTCTGACCTTTGCATATTAAAAAAAAGAACACATTTACCACTAAACTTCAGCTTAATGTAAGAACATTTCAATTAATCCTAGCTGTCCCCGTCGCGATCGTGTCACCTGATATTAATTCGTAAAATAATTCATGCACATTCCATTGTTCACTTTTCCTTATATATTGATATATAAATCATTACGATCATTCTCACAAGAAACATACACACACATACAGCGAGAGCCATGAGCGACCTCAAGCTAGCCGTGGAAGTCGTGCGAGCCCAAATCCTCACGCCCAAAGACAAAACCAATAGCCCGACGACGAACCCATTCGTCGAGCTACGGTTCGACGGTCAGACCCACCGAATCACCGTCAAGCCAAACGATCCCAACCCCAATTGGAACGAAATGTTCCTCTTCAACGTCTCGAACCCAAACAAACTCCCGAGCCTAACCCTCGAAGCCCGCCTTTGTAATTTGCCCGACGAACCCACCGAGTCCAAACCCTTGCTCGGGGAAGTTCGAATAAGCGGCTCGTCGTTCGTTCCATCCTCCGACGCCAACCTATGCAATTATCCTTTCGAAAGGGTAGGGTTTCGGGCGAACTTACCCTCAGAGTATACGTCACCAACGATTCGTACGCTGCTGACTCTTCTTTTTCTTCTTCATCATCATCTTCGTATTCGAGTTTACATACGGTCTCAAGCGATGATTCAACTTCTCCGCTGTCAGAAGGGCCCACAAAAGATATGCCGAGAAATAAGGTGCCGCCAGTCGGTCGAAGCCCTTTGGGCCTTCCTTTAGGGTTTTCGAATAAAGAACGATGCCCTTTCGTGGGCGGCGAAGATAAACGTTCGAAGAGGCCGCCGTGTAGCCACGACCTAGTCGAGCCGATGGAGTTCCTATACGTTCGTGTCGTGAAAGCTCGTGGCCTTCCGAAGAAGGACTTTACTGGCGACCTCGACCCGTACGACGAAGTCAAGCTAGGAAACTACAAGGGCATCACCAAGCACTTCGAGAAAACCCTAAACCCCGAGTGGAACATGTGTTTGCATTTTCGAAGGATACCGTGCAATCCTCCGTCCTCGAAGTTTTCGTCAGAGATAATGATACCCTAAAGATGGATAATTTTGTAGGGACCGTTCGTTTCGATCTCCACGACGCCGCCACGAGGGTCCTGCCGGATAGTCCATTGGCGCCAGAATGGCACTGGGGCTCGCCGATAAAAACGGTATAGTCATGACAACAAATGGTGAGCTCATGTTGTCTGTATGGTTCGGCACGCAGGTCGATGAGGCCTTCAACGAAGCCTGGCACTCGGACAACGCGGGCCCCTTCGACCATCCCTCAATCCGTTCAAAAGTCTACCAATCCCCAAGGCTATGGTACGTTAGGGTTAACGTGATCCAGGTGCAAGATTTGGTATTCTTGGGCCGAAATCGAATACCTAACTTGCACGTCAAGGCCCAAATTTGTAGGACGAAGCACATCGTAACCCTCAGCACGAACGTAGTGTGGAACGAAGAGTTCGTATTCGTCGCTTCCGAGCCCTTCGACGAGACCCTCGCCCTCTCCGTCGAGGACCGAGTGTCCCGAACGTTGACCGATCCCTCGGAAGGGTTTTCGTACCGTTGTCTCGAGTCGAAAAGTGCGACGATGACAACGACTCCACGATTCCTCCACGTTGGTTCGACCTTGAAAACCCTGGCTCGAACGGCGGCGACGCCGAAGAGAAGCCTCCAAAGGAGAACGCTCTTCGATCTCATAGCAAGATACGCATACGCACGTGCCTCGAGGGCGGCTACCACGTGTTCGAAGAGCCGATGCACCACATCACCGACCTAAGGCCGTCGTCGAGGCGTCTCTGGGAAGAACCGATCGGAAGGCTAGACCTAGGGTTTTTACGCATCGAAAACCTCGCGCCCGTGAAGGCGAGGAACGGCCGGGGCACTGCAGACGCCTTCTGCGTCGCAAAGTACGGCAAGAAGTGGGCCCGCACGAGGACCGTCACAGACAACTTAAGCCCTACGTACAACGAGCAGTACTCGTGGGAAGTCTACGATCCGCCACCGTCCTTACAATCGGCGTCTTCGACAACGGCCAAATTGCCGAGGATGGCGGTGGCAATAAAACGGACGGAAAGGTTCGGGTCAGGATATCCACGCTTGAGCCAGGTCGGGTCTACGCCCAACCCTACCCGCTATACGCACTGCACCCTTCCTCGGGCGTGAGAAAGATGGGAGATTTGCACCTCTCGATTCGTTTCTCCTGCGGGTCGAGGGCGGGCGCGATCCTCCGATACTGCAAACCCCTCCTCCCAGAGATGCACTACGTAAAGCCCTTATCCACGGCCCAGATGGACGTCCTCCGCCACCACGCGGTGAACATCGTATCCGCGAAGATGGGTCGGGCCGACCCGCCCCTGCGTAGGGAGGTGGTCGGGTACATGACGGACTCGGACTCGAACCATTATAGCATGAGGAGGAGCCGGGTCAACTTCCAAAGGCTCGTGAACGTCTTCGACGGGCTCGTCGCCCTGGCCGGGCGGCTCGACGAGGTTCGAAAGTGGAAGAACCCTATCGTACCGATGATAGCCATAACCGTCTTCGTCCTCTTCGCCCTAATCCCCGAGCTCATCCTCCCCACTCTATCAGTCTACGGGCTCCTAGTGGGCCTAAGGAAGTATCGGGCTCGACCGAAAGGCCCGACCCGCACGAGCCTCGGGCTCTCGGGCTTGGACGGTGGCGGGCCCCACCCCGACGAGCTCGACGCGTTTCCCACTTCGCGGGCGGCCGACATGGTGAGGACGAGGTACGATAGGCTGAGGGCCGTCGCCGGAAGGGTTCAGACGGCGGCCGGCGACATGGCGGCGCAGGTCGAGAGGGTTCAGGCGCTGCTGAGCTGGCAAGACCCGCACGCCACCCTTGCGTTCGTGGGCTTCTGCGCTTTTTCGGCGGTTTTGTTCGCTTGCGTTTCTCTGAGGGTTTTGATCGTCTTGTCGGGATTGTACGCCGTGAGACCTCCGTGGCTTCGGCGGAGGAAGCGAAGTTCGCCTTTTTGGGCGGTGAACTTCTTTCGCCGCCTGCCTGCTAAAACTGACAGCATACTACGAAAT
>JAPQWV010005033.1:0-23561 GCA_027422505.1 Craterostigma plantagineum | reverse complement strand
TAGCCCTCAAAAGTACGTGGAGTCACCGCATCAAACTTGAACTTAGTCCGGGAAGTGTCTCAACGTCCGACTCGATCGTACCTAAAATACATAAGAAGTGGAATGAGATATAAAGCTTAGTAAGTGGAAATATGCATGACATGCACGTGCCAAAGTCACATAGGCATCCGCACCAATGCTTACTAACACTCATATTCTCATATCATTCTCATTGTTCTTAGGGTCCTTAGCTACTTGATACGTACCATCATATCATGAACTCAATCCTATATGGATAAAAGTAAGATAGTGGCCCACAACGGCTAGGCTAAACCTTTTTTAGGGATTCCTAGTCACCATTCGCCAGGTCGCCCCTCTATCTAGCGGTCGCCTCCCTGGCACTCTGATTTTCACCATGTGTCTCATCCAGGTCGCTTCTTCCTGCTAGTGATCGCCTTCCCTCGCACTCTGGTTTTCCATGTGTCTCTTCTAGGTCGCTTCTTCCCGCTAATGACAATGACAGTTGGTACACGCTGGGTGGCCTACACTAGCTTTACCTAGGTCGCCCCTACGCAGGTCGATCCTCCTGTCGGACAGTTGCTCCACACTGTGCGGCCTACGCTAGGTTTTCCTAGGTCCGCCTACCCAAGTCGCTCCTCCTGCCTCACATAATACGTTAGACGGCTTACATCCCGTCATGGTGCCTTTGTAGAAGTAGCTCATAATATTCACTCTCAATCGACCATGTACTGTGCATAGTCATAACTAGAAATCCTCACATAATCCGTGTATGCACATGCTCATGCTGCGTGAGTGATGTCATGAATACTTTCCATGTAACATGTCAAAACATTTCATGTCACAAATCAATCTACATATTCACACCTTCAGGCGATAAATACCATGCATGCTCATATCCGAAATAACTCCATACAAAACATGCGTGCATACGACATGCCATATATATAATATGATGCATCAAACCATTCATCACGCCATTGCAAAATCATAAATAACACCTCACCGTGCGATTTCATTATCACCAGTGAAGAACTTCACATACACAACCAAACAGGATATCCCGTAATCACGTAAATTGCAGATAAATTTATATTACGTAGGATCATTCAACACAAATAGCCACATAATTCGAATACAAACATGTAGTTTGTGTGTTGTTGTTGGATTTCCACTTATCCGTCGTCCTTGCGCTATTGACTACTGGGGACATGTGAAATTCGTAGTTCGTGAGACTACTTTTCGACCCAAAATCTATTCTCCCAATTCGCGAACCCTCGACCGTGAACTAGTTTTCAGCCCGCTCTATCTCACGATTCGCGAACGTCCCTAGCCCACGAAACTACTTTACGACCCGTACTCGTCTCCCAAATTCGTGAACTACCCCAACCCACGAACTAAGGTTTGAACTTCACCCAAAATTCCTATTTCCACTCGTAAATTCATTTCAGTTGAAGATCTAACCCAAAATCTTAAATGTTCGACTAATAGAATTTTCTTAATCATGTAAGCATGTAAATCCACATATAAACCCATATTTTGGGTTCAAAGCACATCATAAAACATCACGTACTACCACACAATTAAAATTCATCATTTCGAACTTGGATGTTTTATCACTCAAGTTTCGAATATTTCAACAATGTTTTATGTGCTATAGGTGAAGAATCCACCTACCTCGCGTCCGAAGCTATCCTCGTGCTCTCGACGGGTACTCTTTCGCCACGATCCTACGGACTGCCGGAATACTTCCTCGTTACAACTCGATCAGAACCTGAAATGAGCAACATCAGTTGAACGAAGTCATTTCTTAGGTTTGCATAACTCCTCTTCGACCAATTTTCTTTCTATTCAAACCTTACTTCTTTCTTCGACCTTCTTCTTTCTCTTCGACCTTCTTCTTTCTCCCTTTTTTTTTCTCGTTGCCCTTTCAAAATGTGTTCAAAGTGTGGATATGTATTAGTTCTTTGGACACGTGAGTAAAAACAAGGAGGTGACAAATGGTAGACTTTTTCCACTTTGGTTAAGTAATGGTTCATTCTTATCCTTTATTTATTGGGCCAAGAATAGAATTATTTGGGGCCTTACTATTTCAGCAATTTTTTCCTTTATTATTTTCTATTAACTTGGGCCGGATGTCTTATTTGAACACACCTTCACTTGGGCTTGTCCGAATATTTATTTCCATTCGTTTGAACCTTACGACGTAATTACATCTGAAATCCTGTATCAAAATTTACGGGTATTACAGTGCTCGGGATTTGAATCCCACTGGGTACTATCGTCTAAGACAATAAAATATCGCTCCTACGTGATTCTTGACTAAGTCGCAGTAATTTCTTTCCCACTCACGAATTTGCTATCGCCCTAGACGCTCGCGGGGATCTAAGATTCTATAATTACTAATAGCGAGGATCGAATATTTGCTACCGCCCTATACTCGAATCCTATCGTCTATGAACGGCCTAATCGTTGTTTAGCTGTCGACCTAAACGATTTTCCACACATTCACTTTACCACATAGACATATTAAAGCGAAGAAACACTTTCATGGATAGATAAATAATCAGAATACACGAGTCATGATAAATATATGTCTTAAGTACGAATCGACCTAGCGTTCAATCTACTCCCAAACACAGAGGGAATTTAGCTACTCATATTTAATGAAAATCAAGGAAGGAAATAAAGAACAAGAGCAGAGGACTCATAATCGTCACTACTGATGGATATATGATGGTCTCGTGTAAGAGTCTTCGTTCTTGTTCAATTCGGCATGAATTCCCTTTGATCCTTCTATTGAGCTTCTTGAGTGGAATTCTTTGTTCTTGCTGTTCTTTTTCGTCTCTCTATCCTTAGGATTAGGGGTAGGCAATCGGGTCGGGTTTCGGGTACCCGACCGGACCCGATTGGGTTTACCCGATCTGGGGTGAAAAGTCGGATTTCATCGATACCCGATGTTATATGTTGGCTCGGGTTTCGGTAGCAATATGCTACCCTAAAAACCCGATCGGGTACCCAAAAAACCCGACCATATGTTAGTAAAATAAAAAAAATATATGTCTGAACAACATTTCAGCCTCGATATGCTCATTCGACCTCGAAACAGAAGGGATTGAAGCTCAAGCAAAATTCAGCAGAGAAAACTATATTGAAGAACTCTGACCACAAAACAGCGTCCTCCGAGTTTAAATTCATCCAATTTTCACTCACTTTTTTCCTCTTTCAAACTCTGTCCCAAAACAGAATTAGGGAAATAAGTAATTGAAAAGGGCACAATAAATTGAAGAGACAAAGCACCCATAATCCTAAAAACTGCTTACAGCACATCACAGTGCTCCAGGGCTTATTCAGCGTATATGCGTCTATCAATCTGAACCTAAAACAAGCAGCATAATAGAGATAGATGGAAGCTTTACCTCTGATAAACGTATTTTAATACGTTTATTATTGTATTTATTTGGGTTATAATAGAATATTTTGGTCATTCCATGCATCTATTGGCTCTATTTACACTCATTTAAATATTGTAGGACCTTCGAATGGTTATTGAGCGAAAAGGAACGAAAACGAGGCGAAAAACGACGCAAAATGGCCAAGTAAGAAGCTGTCAGGCCATAGTCACGGCCGTGAACCTCATGTAAGAGACCGTGAACGTGGGCAGTAAGCCTTAAAAGACATAAATCTCAACGTTCACGGCCGTGAGTGCTATGGATGTGGCCGTGAAAAGCGGCAGCATGATGGGATGTCCTTCGTCACGGCCGTGAACCCTCATGTACGAAGCCGTGAACGAGGACAGAGAGCTTAAGATGTGAAGAGCTTATGTGTCACGGCCATGACTCAACATGCAATTGGCCGTGACTCTCGACAGAAACTAGGCAACGCAACACTGCTCGTTGTCACGGCCGTGACTTAGGATGCAAGAGGCCGTGACTAGCTCCAGAAAAGTCAAGTGCTAGGGTTTAAGCCGCCGTACGCACACGATCAAGTTTTTGGCGCCGTTGTCGGGGAATAGATTGATATTAGGAACACCCTAGTTCGGTAATTTAGCCACTATTATTTGTTAAATTCTCGTTTCAATTATTTGCGTTTTAAGTGGATTAAGTTAGTTATCCGTTCTTTGTTCACTCGTTTGCGTTTCCAAATAATTATTATTTGTTTTATTCCTTCAAGTTGTCCATCATTCCTTTACTAATTTCGCTTCCACTTATTGAAGGTACTGTTTGATAGTGGATGACCCGAAGCCACCCATCAGGTTCCATTGTTGAAGGAGATCCAGATTTCGAGCGAAAGTTACGAAGGCAACTCAGATACAATTCTGAAGGCACGGCTAGCAACTATTAGGAAGCGCTGGTTAGCTACTCAGAGGACAACTCTCAGGAGTCAGCAGAAAATTCTCGAACAGAGACGTCCTTAGACAATCGAGAGACAAAAGTCGAGATGGCAGACCGCAGAGTACCCGTCCACCATGACCCAGAAGAAGAACAATCTCTACAAGATCTACTCAAGAGCGCCTCTATAGGCGGTACCGAATCGGCGATCGTTATTCCACCGATCGAGAACAACAATTTCAAGCTGAAGCATGCTTGGCTTCAGATGATCTTTCAGACGGCCCAATTTGAGGGGAATCCTGATGATGATCCATACTCCCACCTGAAGGCCTTTCTGACAGTAACAAACACCATCAAGATTAATGGGGTCCCAAGCGATGCTATCAAGCTGATGTTGTTTCCATTCTCACTCAAGTACAGGGCGAAGGACTGGTTGGAGATGTTACCGCCCAGATCGATCAATACTTGGGAAGAGCTGTGAGCAGCATTCATCGGCCATTACTTCCCATTGTCAAAGGTATTAAGGTTGAAGACGGAATTCTCCCTTTTTCACCAGAAGGATTCAGAGAATCTTTACGAGGTGTGGGAGAGGTACAAGTCCCTATTGAAGAAGGGCCCACAACACGGGATGTCGAAGGCCGCCATGATCAATCGTTTTCATGAGGGCCTCAATGATCAAACCGTTCATATGCTAGACGGAGCCGCGGGAGGAGGGCTCGTGAAGCTCAATGCCACAGACGCTTGAAATCTAATCAAAGACTACTCAAGGAATAGCTTCATGAGAGGCAATACGAGGATAAAGACTCCAGGAGTGTTTGGGGTGAGCGAGTAGACCGCTACAAATGCCAAGTTCGAGGCACTGCAACAACAGATTGCAACTACCAATTCCCAGCACCAGACGGTGATCAACACCCTACTTTCAAAGGCCGGGCAAACACAGCCCGTGCATGCCGTGATGACAACCCCATTACCTCAGAAGCCGTACACAACACAGTGCGAGATTTGTGGCGCAGCTCATGAGACCTCAGAGTGCCAATTAGGGCAATCATTAGAGCACTTGGACTATATGGGGAATTACCAAGGCCAGCGGAGTTTTCAACCTCGAGCGCATCCAAATCTGGCGTATGGGAACCAAAACAACCATGGGCAAGGACCACCAGGATTCCAACCTAGACCATCAGGTTTCCAAGGAGGAACATCATGCCAGTATCAGAACGTGTCTGCGGGGTCTGGATCCGATGATATGAGGGAGATGAAGGACATGATGAAGACACTCCTCACAAATTTCAGCAACACCACTCAAGCCCACAAGAGTCGAATGACTAAGATGGAGGAGTACATCGAAGTACGTGCCCAGAACACCGACGCCTCTATCAAGAAATGGAGCAACAAGTGGGCCAGATGGCGTAGTAGTTGGTTGAGCGAACTCAGGGATCACTTCCAAGTTACACCGAGCCAAATCCTAAGGAATATTGCAAAGCAGTGACCCTGAGGAACGGAAGAGAGTTGCAAGAGGTACCTCCCAAAAAGACGTCGACTGAGAAGGCCAGTTTTGAGGGCAATGACAAGCCCGAAGTGGAGGAAAGCAAGGGCAACGATGTCGAGAAGAACGAGGCTGAGAAGGAGAAGGTCGAACCTAAAAAAGGAAAAGCAAAGGAGATCGAGCGACCACCGGTGAAGCCATACCAGCCAAAGATCCCCTACCCAGCTGGGCTGAAGAAAGGCAGAGACGAGGCGCAGTTCGGTAAATTTATGAACATGTGTAAAGAATTACATATTAACTTATCGTTTGTTGAAGCTATTACGCAGATGCCCAGCTTTGCCAAGTTCTTGAAGGACCTATTGACGAACAGGAGGAAGCTCGAACATGTTTCCATGGTATGTCTACAAGGGGAATGCTCGGCGATACTTCAGAACAAATGCCGAAGAAGCTCAAAGACCCAGGGAGTTTTACGATTCCCTGCCTTATAGGAGATTTAGTTGTTGAACGTGCTTTAGCTGATCTAGGAGCTAGCATAAATTTAATGCCGTATTCCATGTTTAAGCGCTTAGGACTAGGTGAACCACGACCCACAGGATGAGCCTTCAATTAGCTGATCGATCGTTAAAATACCCTAGAGGAGTTATTGAGGATGTCCTAGTTAAGGTAGGTAAATTCGTGATTCCCACCAATTTTGTTATCCTAAATATGGAAGAGGATGATAATGTCCCATTGATACTAGGTAGACCATTCTTAGCTACCGTTGAGACTATGATAGATGTTAGAAATGGGACGTTAACTTTGACGGTAGATGGCGAGAAGGTTACGTTCAATATGGCTGAATCGCTGAAGAAGAGTAATGAGCATGACGATAAGTGCTACTACTTAGAAGCCTTTGAGCATGATTTTCTTTTTTCTGTGCAAGGTCTATCACAGTTTCCCTATGAGCAGGATACACAGAAAATTTTGGCAATCGACGAGTGTGGCGAGGAAGACGACGAGCCCATCATAGCTATTGACGAGAGTAGCAAAGAAGACAAGGAAAAGAGCTCGGTCGAGGAGCCACCGATCCTAGAATTGAAGCCGCTACCCGACTACCTCGAGTATGCGTTTCTTGGTAGCAACGGAGGGTTACAAGTTATCATCTCATCGAGTCTCGATGACGGACAAACGGGCAGCTCTTGGATGTGTTGAAAGCGCACAAGAAGGCCTTGGCGTGGAAGATATCCGACATAAAGGGTATCAGCCCGAGCTATTGCACGCATAAGATTCTCATGGAGGATGATTTCAAGCCAGTCGCTCAACGTCAAAGGCGACTCAATCCCAATATGAAGGACGTCGTTAAGAAGGAGGTGATTAAATTGCTAGACGCAGGGATGATTTACCCCATTTCAGATAGTGCGTGGGTAAGTCCGGTCCAAGTGGTTCCTAATAAGGGAGGTATGACGGTCGTCACGAACGACAAGAACGAGTTGATTCCAACAAGGACCGTTACTGGGTGGCGTATGTGCATCGACTACAGAAAATTAAACGACGCCACGAGAAAATACCATTTTCCCCTACCATTTATCGACCAAATGTTAGAAAAACTATCTGGTCATTCATTTTATTGCTTTCTTGATGGTTTATCAGGATACCTGCAGATTCCTATTGCGTCTGAGGACCAGGAGAAGACCACATTCACCTGCCCTTTTGGTACATTTGCGTATCGAAGGATGCCATTCGGTCTATGCAATGCCCCAGCCACCATCCAGCGATGTATGATGGCAATATTCGACGAGTTGGTAGGCGAGGTAATGGAGGTGTTTATGGATGATTTTTCTGTATTTGGATCATCGTTTGATGTGTGCCTTGAATCTGAAGCTCGTACTCGCACGTTGCGAGGATACAAACTTGGCACTTAATTGGGATGTCATTTCATGGTTCGAGAAGGTATAGTTCTGGGCCATAAGATTTCCTCTAAAGGAATCGAAGTGGACCGAGCTAAGTTGGAGACTACAGAAAAATTACCGGTCCCCTTGAACGTGAGATCAATTAAGAGTTTTCTAGGACATGCTGGGTTCTATCGTAGGTTCATTAAGGATTTTTTCTAAAATTGCTCGACCCATGTCTAGATTACTTGAGAAAGATGCTCCGTTTGAGTTTAACGATGAATGCTTGCATGCCTTTAACTTGCTTAAGGAGCGACTGATCGCAGCACCTATTATGGTTGCCCCTGATTGGGGGTTGCCCTTTGAACTAATGTGCGATGTTAGCGATTATGCAGTTGGGGCCGTGTTAGGGCAGCGGAAAGACAACCATTTCAGGCCTATTTACTACGCCGGTAAGACGCTAGACGCAGCCCAAGCAATTACACAACCACCGAAAAGGAGCTCTTAGCTGTCGTGTTCGCCTTCGATAAATTCAGGTCATACCTTATTTTATCGAAAGTTATTGTTTTCACTTACCACTCTGCCCTTAAGTATCTACTAGCGAAGCCGTATGCCAAGCCTCGGCTAATATGGATCTTACTCCTTCAAGAGTTTGATATAGAGATCCGAGACAAGAAGGGTGCAGAGAATCTGGCGGCGGATCACCTCTCTCGACTAGAGGAGTCCGAAATTTACAACAAGGATGACAAAGAGATTCAAGACACGTTCCTAGACGAGCATTTGTACTCAATACAAGTGGTAAGTAACGATACCCCTTGGTTTGCAGATTATGCTAATTATCTTGTCGCGAGGGTCCTTCCAAAAGGGTATACGAGTCAGCAAAAGAAAAAATTCTTTTCTGACTTGAAGTACTACTTTTGGGAATATCCTTATCTTTTCAGAAGATGTGCAGACCAAGTAATCCGAAGGTGCGTTGCATTCCCCGAAACAATGACAATTATTGAGCATTGCCACGGCGGACCAACCGGAGGGCATTATGCAGCTAATAGAACCGCCCAAAAGGTACTTGAATGCGGCTTCTATTGGCCGACGATTTTTAAGGATGCTAATATGTACGTCAACACATGTGATCAATGTCAACGAGCAGGTAACATCTCTAAACGCGATGAAATGCCTCAGAACTTTATTTTAGTTTGCGAAGTGTTCGATGTTTGGGGCATAGACTTTACGTGTCCGTTTCCTAGTTCATACAACAACAAATATATAATTGTGGCTGTTGACGTGTCCAAGTGGGCGGAAGCGCAAGCTTTACCCACGAACGATGCTAGGGTTGTTGTTAGATTTCTACGATCATTGTTTTCACGGTTCGGGTCACCTAAATGCATTATTAGATAGGGGTACTCATTTTTGCAACACCCAATTCGCACGTATGTTAGAAGGTGTAGAATACTATTTGTAATTGTGCTTGATTTCATTAGTTGTCCTTGTAATTAGGGGCGTTTTGTATAGTAGTCCTTAGATTAGGACTAGTTTGATATTTATACCAAGTTTGTTTGGTATAAATACTTGTAAGTCAATTGAGCTTAATAGAGAAAGTTTTGAGAATTGATCCGAAGGGCTTGTAATTTGATTTCTAGAGAGAGAAACAACAGTAACTTTCTCACTCTACTCGAATTCTCTCTCTTGTTCTTCATTTGAGTTTTTCGATCGAATTCAATTGCTTATCTAAACGATCGAATTACTATGAATTCTAGCCTAGGATCGTAGAGTTGTTAATCGTAGGACCTAACAATTGGTATCAGAGCAGATTCGTTCTGTTTTGAATCGTAAATTGTTAGAATTGGATCGAAATTTTATTTCGAACACTGTTCCATCGAAGAACAGATTTGGCGCGAAAAGTTTTTCGATCCAATAGCTTAATTCTGTGCTTAATTGACTTGAATTTGGTGTTTTCTGTGCTTGTTTAAGTGATAGATCATCATTGCGATCAGTTCTGTAGCAGTTTAAACTTCGATTTCTAGAATTGAATTCCTTCTGAGTGTTACTGTTTGCGAAGAACATGAAGAACACGTTCTGATTTTGATCAAATTCGATATATTTTGCTTCATAACGTGTTTAATGCTTATTCGTGCGTGATTAGTACTTAATTGCGAGCAATTGCCTCAAATTTCACTATCTGATTCTTTGTTTTTGCTCGAATTAGTGTTAATCGTATTCTGTGAATTTTTCTCGATTGCTCAAATTTTTCACGCTAAGTTTTGCGATCGGATTAGTTTCTCGATCAATAAACTTAGCGCGAGAATTTTTCTCGGTCAGAATACGAAGTCAGCGCTAGAATCGTCATCAGTAGAAACGATTTTAGTTAGAAATATGTCTCGAGCATTATGGCGAAAAACTTTTTCGAGAGAGGCTTATTTTGACTTTGCATGCGTAAAAACTTTCACTCGAAAAACTTTTTCAGTCAAACCTTTTAACCTTTGACCAGGCGAAAATCATTTATACGCGAGAAACTTTTCTAGTCAACAGATTTACTTTGACTTGTCGAGAAACTTACTAACGTACTGTTTCTTTACGATCGATTAAATTCACGATCAAGAAATTTTCTCGACCGAATGATTTTGAGCAATTTATCTCGCTCGTAAAGTATCTCGCTGACAAAATTTCTCGCACGAGAGCAGTACTCAGTACACTATCTCGACAGAATTAATTTCGATCAAACATTAAGATTGAATCGAAAATAATTCTCGATCTAATTTTCGAATCAAACGCTACTAACGAATTTTGTCACTTGTGAAGCACATCACATCATCTTCAACCTTCAAAACAATTAACGAAGATCCTTCAACAACTCGACTACAATACAAACATGGATGCATACTCACTCGGAAATGACAACCGTCCGCCGATCTTGCAAAGAGGCGAATACACAGTATGGAGAAGCCGCTTTCTGAATTTCATTGTTCTAAAGGATCAAGCCGAAAATCTACTGAAGTCCCTTGAAGAGGGACCGGCACAGTTCTGGGTTCATGTACCCGGGGACGAAACAGCTACTCCAGCAATTCCAGCTTCCAGGCGACTAAAGGAGCCTAGAGAATACTCTCTGGAGGAAAGAGCTCGAGCTAAGGCTGATCTAGTAGCCATGAATACCCTTATGCAGGGCATCCCCAACGATATATACAGACAAATCGACAGCCTTACATCGGCCAAAGGGATGTGGGATGAGCTGCATAGGATGATGCAAAGGACGGAAGTTGGCATAAAGGCCAAGAAGGCGAACATTCTCACTGCTTACGACTCATTCAAAGCAAAGCCGGAGGATAGTCTAAACGAGATCTACCAACGATACCTCACTCTTCTCAATGAAATGAGGAAGATAGAATAACAAAGACAAACATGGAGACAAACATAAGATTTCTATCCTCTCTGCCCACGGAATGGAAGAAAATATCCACTAAAATACGACAAAACAAAGATCTAGAGGAGTTGGATGTCCATGCGGTGTTTGATAATCTCGCTCAGCATGAGGAGGATATCCGCGAGACTACCAAAGAGCAGAAAGGCAAACAAACCGATGACACGGTTGCCTTAGTCTTGGAGAAGAGGAGCACAAGGTCAAGAAAGGAAATGATCGTTAGGCCACCTTCATCATCAGAGTCGGAAGAGGAATCGGACTCCGACATCGAGCCGAACATGAAATCCCTTGGAAAACAGTTAGCTCTCATTGGGCAAATGATGAGCAAGAAATACTTCAAGAAGAAGTCTTCAACCTCAGCCAATAGACTTCGGACTACAAGCTCCAAGAACAAAGATCGTGGTCCGCAGAGTTCCGAGGTCAAGAATCCCAAAGAGACTAACAAATGTTTTAACTGTGGCAAAGCAGGTCACTTCGCCAGAGAGTGCACTCTCCCGAAGAAAAGAGATGCAAACTACTACTCAGGAAGCTTCAATTGACAAAACAGAAAGAAGCTGGAGTAGCTCTCATGGCTGAACAGGACCAATGGCTCGAGGACACGTCGAACTCCGAAGAAGAGAACTTAGCCCTCATGGCCCGTCTCGACAACGAAATGGACGCCGAAACATCCACTCGTACGGACGACGACAACACATCCACGTCTTCAAATGAGGTAGTCACTCCTTCCACATTATTGACCATGTTAGAATCATATCAAAATCAATATGCTAACATGAAACGTGAGCAGAAAAGTATAAAGGAAGTAGAGAACGAACTTGAGAGAGCTCAGGAGAAGATAGATAGTCTCGAACAATAACTTAGGAGCTCTAGTGCAAAAATAGATGAACTTACCAAGAGCCTCCATTCTAGAGAGACTAGTCAACCTCAACTAGGACAACAGAACAAAAAGATTAAGGAATCCATGGAACGATACGCAGAACTGTACATTCAAGAGATCGTACGACTTCACGGAGTCCCCATATCAATGATCTCCGACAGAGATTCAAGATTTCTGTCCAAGTTTTGGATGAGTCTGCAAAAGGCCATGGGAACCAAATTATCCTTTAGTACTGCCTATCATCCCCAAACTGACGGGCAATCAGAACGAACCATCCAAACGCTAGAAGATATGTTGAGAGCCTGTGTGCTCGACTTCAAAGGAAATTGGAGCCGATACCTTCCTTTGATCGAATTCTCCCACAACAACACCTATCACGCGACAATTGGAATGGCTCCATACGAAACCTTATACGGGCGCAAGTGCAGATCTCCAATCCATTGGGATGAGGTTGGAGAACCAGCGATACTAGGCCCCGACCTAGTGCAAGAAATGACTGAAGTCATTGCTCGGATACGAGAACGAATGAAAACAGTCCAAAGTAGACAGAAAAGCTACGCGACCAAAAGCGTAGACCATTAGAGTTTCAAGTAGATGACTACTGGGAAGGATCGAACCATGGGAACGAATCTACAGGGCGCAAACTCACCGGCTTCGGTCTCTTGATCAACCCTTTCATCCGCAGGATTAAGCAAACTCCTTACCCTTGACCCAACTACGAGTGCCACATAACATCATAGTAGGCATCCGTCAGAAAGCCGTGCAATTTGTTTCCACAGATGCGAGCTATCCCTTAAATCTTATATTAGCCTTTAAGGCTTTGAGCGCTATGTATTCCTGAAAGTATCCCCTATGAAAGGCGTAAAACTGTTCGGGAAGAAGGGCAAGTTTAGCCTGAGGTATATAGGACCGTCCCGGATCCTTAGAAAAGTTGGCGAAGTCGCATACCGCATACCAGCTCGAATTACCGGCTTCACTAGCTTAAGTACATGAAGTCTTTCACGTATCGACGCTGCGAAAATACATCGCAGATCCAAACCATGTGTTGAATAACGAAGTCTACCATCAACAACTCAAGCCAGACTTGAGTTATGAGGAAAAGACAGTGGAAATTCTGATGTATGACGCGAAGCGATTACGGAACAAGGAGATTCCACTAGTAAAAGTTCTATGGCAGAATCAGTCCACGGAAGAACCGACATTCGAACGGGAAGATAACATGAGGAATCACTACCCTGAGTTATTTCTTCCTGCCTGATTTCGAAGGCGAAATCCCTTTTATGGGGGGAGGATATAACACCCGAGTCCCGTAGGTAAGTCGGCCAATAAATTAGCATGCATATTATGTGACTTATGTGACCGCATGGTATATGTTTTATAGTATTTCATGTGTCTATATGATTTTATGCACGATATATGCTTATGTGCTACTAGAGGAACTAACCCGGTAGGAAATTCAAGTTGGGACATAGACCTAATTTCGTATCAGGTCTTAAATTTCAAGTAAAAAGAAATAATTAGTAAGGGTTAAATATAAGTAATCCAAAAGATAATAGTATTAATAAGAAATAAAGCTTGAATTAGTATAGATGGGCCAAAACGAATTCTTGCCTAAGTTAAGCCCAAGTATTAAGGATAAGTGTTGATAGTATAAGATTGCTTTGGGATAACTGTTGATAGTAATAAGAACTGTCCTTATAAACACCTACAAATAATATGAGATCATCTAAGTGAGAAAAACCCTAAGGAAAAACAGTTTGAGTGAAAGATTAAGGAAGCAAGTTTATATCAAAGACAAAGAATCCAACGCAAGAAGGTAACGATTTTAACTATAGCTCATAAGTCGATTTTAAACTTTTACAATTAGCATTTCACGCGACTTAAGAATTAGGAAGAATTTGGGTGTACGGTTTTCCTAGATTAACATAGTTTTAAGAAGAATTACTATTTTTATACTAAGTTGGTAATTTTAGGGTTTCAAGTACAAACCATTCTAACATGGGAGTTTAAATTTATGTCTGACATGTTTGGAAAATTTAGTAAGTTAGAAATAAGATATTGAAGAAGAAGGAAGCTTGAAGAAGTTTTCGATCGAAGTAATAAGTTCCATGAACAAATCGAGCGAATGGAAATGATAAGAAGATCGGGCGATTCCAAAGCAAGGTGATCAAATATTTAAACGGTTATGAGTCGGGCGATTTGAATCCTAGACAAAATGCGGCGAAAGCGAAGTCTTTAAATGCAAGAATTGGCCGATTTAGAAGCTAGGAAGAATCGGACAATAGGATGTTCGGACGAAACTTGCTCTCATGCACAATCGATCGGGCAAAACCAAGTTCCATGTTTAAACAATCGGGCGATTGGTGAGAAGAAAATCTCGGCGATTCTACTCCTCAAATCGGGCTATTGGAGAACTCTACAAATGCTGAATCGAGCGATATGGAGCTCGGCAAAACCATGATTTATACATACACAAATCGGACGATCAAAGGCTAGGTACTTTCCAACAAATCGGGCGAAATGGTGACTTAATTGAAGCTCGGCGAAAGTAGGGTTTTGGTGTATGGGATCGGGCGATTGAGGATGTCATGGAATCGATCGAAAGCATGCCATGACGCATAAAGAATCGGGCGAAAGGGAGACTAAGCAATCAAGTGATGACATGATGACGAAAGCAAGCGGCGAAAGTGAATAGATGCTTAGCAAATAGAATGATCCAAGTGATTAAATGAGAGCTCGGCGATTCTAAGTGTTGAAGAAGACAAATCGGACAAATGTAGGTCCAAAACAAATCGGGCGATTTGAGGCTATGATGATCAAATAAAAATAAGTCATGACATGTACCGAATCGGGCAAACCCTAGCATGCAAGGAAAGTTTAAGATAGACTTGACCCTAACTTAGACTTAGATTAAGAGATTGGAACTTAGAGTCTTTAGCAAATTAATGTAGGCAATCAAATTATTTTAGTCAAGTTATCTAATTCTGGTATGGTCTTAACATTTCAATATTCTGTTAAAGGGTCGAAAGGTGAGGACGTTCCAAGGCAATAAATTACGCGAGCTTGGATGATAGGTAAATGGAAGTCATAACTACAACACATAATTTTATGTGCACGAATTATGTGTCTATTTGCTTCTATGATTTTACGTGAACTCTTACGTAATTTATTTATGCTACATGACGACATAACATGCATATTCATTACATGTTCATATGCACGCACGATTACTGTTAAAGATAGGATATGAGAGCGTGCATGATACAAGATCGCCGAGAGCTTTAAATATTCGCCGATATGGGCGTCTGATGTCGACTCACAGTTGAGTCGCGGCTCTTCTATGCTACCGTGGTGACTTTTATGCCGCCACTTTCAAGACATGACATGTTCAAGACAAGACATGATATTTGGGCAAATGCCTTCATGGCAGAACGTGAAACCTGGAGGATGCGAGCTGAGGGAATAAGCGACACCGAGGTATCTCTGGTGTTGGCAACCTCAAAATGGGCTACCAGTGTGAAGCGTCCACGTGATGTATGAAACCACCTTGGGATTGAAAAGGCGCCCTCGGGTTAGCCTCTCAAGTGTGGGTATTGTCACTTATATATTTATATCCCTTGTGGATTCGAGCTCCATGATGGTGCATAGCAAGATAGCCGAGGGCCCTACATGACAAGACAATACAAGAAAAAAATGAGGTCTAAGGAGAAGCGGCGCGGATGCCTCTGCAAACTAGGGCACGTGCATGGCATGCATGACTTTCACTTACTGAGCTTTATAAGCTCATTCCATGTATGTATGTGTTGTAGTTTCACGGGATCATGGTACGTGAACAATATGATGGCGAGGCCTAATTTTGAAGCTTCCGGGGGACTTTTGAGGTGGAAGTGTGTACATGGATGCGACCGAAGTGGCGGGTCGATAGATTATTTTTGAACACGCATGCGCACTCACCTATGTATTTATGTCCTAAGTCATTGTACAGAAAGTCTCCTTTATATAAAAGAAAAATTTTGTACGCATTTTAGTATATAATTTCCTTTACAACACATGCAGTCACATAAATTAGTAGTAAGAATGGGTGTAGAAATCAGGGGCGCCACACAAACAAACTTGGTATAAATAACAAATAAGTCCTAATCTAAGGAGAAATACAATTAAAGACCCTAATTACAAGGACAAATAATTAAATCAAAGCACAATTCTAAGCTGTATTCTACATTCTCCCCCTTTGTGCTTGATTGCCCTTCCGCGCTATCTGTCCTCGTCGGGCATAGTACGACCCGCGCAAGCCCAGCGCATGCTCGTAGTTCCTTATGGTTTCTCTCAGCTTCAGCAGTTCCTCGATGTCTTCAAGGAGTTCCATCAAGAGGGGTTACTCTCTCACGAACCTGTAAAGACGCAGCATGGTGTCTCATTAATCTCTTCCAATCTCTTCTCAATGTTCTTCCTGATTGCCTTGAGCGTCCCATCACATAACTTATTGACTTTCGTCTTCAGCATCACTCTATTCGTTTTGACAATTGGATTGTGGTAGGTGCTTGCCAAGACTGAGCTTATGAGCACGTGATTGTTGGGAAGCCCTTCGAGCTCAGGTCCTTGATTGTGCGGAGCGGTCATGTTGACCTTCTTCATGTTGCTCTCCAGAGCCATCTGAAGGTCGTGTGCGGCAAAGTATTTGACTTGGCACACCACGAACCGGTAGAGTCCCTCGAGTCTTGTCAGCAGAAGACGTAATATTAGGTTTAGAATCTCTAGTTGTTTCTAGCGTTTGGATTTGGGTTTCCTCAGTCTTAAGCTTTGGAACTCATTTTTGTAATAGTGGAGCTATCTTTGACTTTTCCTTAGAAACTCATTTTTTAGTCTTTTCGTTGTTTTGCAGGTTCCTTGGCAAATTTTTTTTCGATCGTTTCCTTTCTTTGAAAGTCTGTTTTTTAAACTACTTTGGGAGTTTGCTTGTAGAAATGATCATGCTTGAGAAATTGATTTTTAAAATGTAACGATGAAAATTTAAAAAAAAAATCAATAGGTGCGATTTTCACGCAGTAGGAGATTTCTCTCTCCCACAAACCCTAACAACGACTTTTCATCTCCCACCACCTTCTCCACCACCGTAAGGCCGCCGGCGACCTCCCCTCACTACTGCCCCTCACCGGAGCATACCTCGCAACCCTCTATCGCCGGGATCAGACGGCGATGGAAGGTCTTTGAACCTTCTTCTTCCTTTTTCTACTTGCGACCCTTCGTCTTCTTCACACAAGCTTTTCACCATAGATGGATTCCTCACCTTCACACCTTGATTCTCTTGGCCCTCTACCTGATTATGCTGATCGTTTCGACGTAGCTTCCTTTGAAGCCTTCTTCGGCCGCGTAGATAATGGCACTATCGGCCTTGAAGCTCGGTCGGTGCAGGTGTTCTCCGACCAGACCCGAGCTGAACAACCCAAAGGGCCAGCACCTACTATCTCTCGGCCAGAACCTAAGCTGAATACTACTCAGCCGCCGTGGATCCCGCATAGACGGAAGATACGTTTCACCTCCACTATTGTCCCCATCCGCGACTCTCATCATGACTCTCGTCGACCGATCCGTAGGGGCACACCCCCTCCACCTAGCAACAGCAGCCCAAGCACAAAGGGTGGACCTCAAGATGGTGCGCCGCCTCAACATGACGTTTCATCTCCCATGAAGAACGCTTGAGTTAGTAGGGTTTTGCCGCCGGCTGCCAATAGTGCTAATGGGCCTAGGGCTCACTCTGACGGCCTAGGACATATGACGTATGAGGCAGCTCCGATGCCCCACTCAGATTTGGCACCAACCGTTGAAGATGCGTCTGATGATGACCACCCATCGCCACAAGCCATCGATCGCCGTATCCCTATTCATCGATCCGCAACACCACCGGCTTCGGGCTCAGGGCCGATCATGGAGGGAACCGTCATGGATATTCAGCCGCGTAAGGATGGAGTTCTGACGCCGAGCACAACTCGGCACCCTAGGGCTTCTACGAGGATCATTCACTCGGGCCCAGGTCTTTGACTGACGGGCCCCAAACCAGCCCTGAAGTCGCGGTGAAGGAAGCCAATGTCAATAGCGAATCTGTACTAACTTCCCATGGACTTGTCGGAGGAAATGACAACCCCTCTTTTGTGGCCATCCTTCAAGGAGCCAAGGTCAATCGTAATCAGCCGCAGCGCTCGAGCCCGACAAGGCTTACGTATCTTATACGGCCCCTACGTTGACTAACGGCGTGGCTGAGGCCTGCATACCTTGGGAAGGGATTCAAAAAGGAACGGCAAGATGGGAACATACCCTTGTTGGTGCTTTTTGGGCAAAAGACCATTTTTCCCTCACGTCGAGCGATTTGCTCGCTCTATTTGGAGAGATCTTATCGAAGTTCGAACGACAATAAATTGATACTTTAAATTTAGGTTTGCGAGTGCTGAGGCATCTGTGGCTGTTTTGGAAGGAGGCCCTTGGCTCATGCAAGGGCAGCCGCTCTTTCTTGAGCCGTGGAGATAGGCATGTCCTTCGAGAAGAAGCAGCACGAGGTTGTCCCGCTATGGGTCAAACTACGTAATGTCCCATCTGAACTATGGACCCAGGATGGACTTGGAATTGTGGCGAGTGTACTTGGCAAACCGCTATTCACCGATGCCATGACGGCCTCCGCTGAGCGTCTTGAGTATGCTCAGATTTGCATTGAGAAGTCGTTGGAAGCACCTTTCGTGGAACGGTTCAACGTTCGAATCCCAAACAAGGAGGGCGGAGACTCGAGTGTGGTACCCATCCGGGTTGAATATGAATGGAGACCCAAGAAATGTGAGATATGCACATCATGGACTCATGGAGCTGGGACTTGCCCCAAGAACCAATCGAAACCAGCTAGACCAACTAGACCGCAACCGCCGAAGAGGGTTCATAAAATTACTGCACGGCAGGAGGAGCAACCAAACCCTCATGATCTTGATGCGGCAGCACATAACACCCGGCCGAGAGACCAAATCCAAACCAGACAACAAGCACGAAATGGATGGCGTCGGGTGGCTGACAAGGACAAGGGTAAGGCCGTGATGGAAGGGACTAGCACGTCTGCTGAGGACAGGTAGGATAGGACTGGTGGTAATCACACGACCGCTATTAGCATACCAAGGAATAGGCAGTCCAATGACGGATGTTCAACAAGAAAAGCACCGATTAATACGTATGAGCAAGAAGACCATAACCCGTTTGCGATCCTTGCTGAATTGGAATGGGAGACTACCGGAAACGAGGGTCCTAAAGCAGCCCTTCCTAGCGGGTCTCCATGATACATGTCGCCGTTTGGAATACACGTGGTCTAAACAGGTTAGACCACAGATGGGCGGTGGGGATATGATTACAAAACACAATTTGAAACTTTTAGGGCTGGTTGAGACTAGGGTTTCGGAGCAAAACGCATCAACAATCACTAGTTCGATCAGGGCTAATTGGGAATGGTTCTATGATTATCTGGATGGGCCGGCTGCATGCATATGGGTAGGGTGGAACCCACAATATGTGGGAGTCACGACTGAAGCATGCACCAATCATATGGTACATTGCAAAATATGTATCATTGATAAGGGACTGGAGTTCTTCACTACATTTGTCTATGGCCATAATCTCCGGGCACAACGACGTGGGCTTTGGGCTGACCTTACATCTACTTCGCGTACTCGGGA
This sequence comes from Craterostigma plantagineum, assembly GCA_027422505.1. Classification (NCBI taxonomy): domain Eukaryota; kingdom Viridiplantae; phylum Streptophyta; class Magnoliopsida; order Lamiales; family Linderniaceae; genus Craterostigma; species Craterostigma plantagineum. The sequence continues at coordinate 3,890 of JAPQWV010005033.1, read as the reverse complement.
GCCGGTTCCGTGGCTCGTCATGGGAGACTTCAACGTAATTATCGATAGCAGTGAAGCGAGAGGAGAAGCTACTACGCGAGGCTGCCAAGACATGAATGAATGCCTGATCTCTTCGGACCTTGTCAACCTACCATGACTAGGCTCTTTCTTCACCTGGTATAACCAACAAAGCGGTAATTCAGGGATTTGGAGACGTCTGGATAGGATGCTCGGGAATCCTGCTTGGCTGGCCAGGTTTGGGGAGTTGGCATATAGGTGCACCATGCCGGCCACGTCTGATCACTCTCCTCTTATCTTGGAAGTGGAACCTCCACCAAGGATGAAGGGTACAAGTTTCCGTTTTGATAACTTCCTCACTCTAGACGCCCGGTTCATCCCATTAGTGGAAGTGGTTTGGAGGCGCAAAGAGGCTGGTTACCCAATGTTCGAGGTTGTCAAGAGACTCAAAATCCTAAAACCGAAGATGAGGAAACTGCAGCGTGACAAGGGCGACCTCAATCGCAACGTTATTGAAGCACGGCAATTTCTCGAGGATGCCCAAGAACTAGTAATAGACCATCCGATGGAACCTCAGCTGCTTATCCTTGAGAAGAGATGTCGTTACGCTTATGCTAAAGCCGTGGATACTCTGCTTTGGCCCAACGTGCGAAGGTTGCCTGGTTGAAGGATGGCGATCAATGTAATGCATTCTTCTTCAAGAAGGTAGCTATCCGAAAGGCTATCAATCGCATACTCTCTATTGATAATGAGGCTGGCATCACTATTGAGGGCGAAGACCAAGTCAGGGCTGAACTACTAAGTTACTACACTAACATCCTTGGACGTTCTACCCGTGTGACCCCTCTTGCTTCTGCCGAGGTGACTCCGTACCTCGCCAGGACCCTTAACCTTGCTGAGGCTGAAGCTATGGTAATACATGTTACTGAGACGGAGATTAGGAAGGCGCTCTTCTCCATTGGTGATAATAAATCCCCTGGGCCGGACGGCTACTCGGCCAAGTTCTATAAGCATGCTTGGGACGTCATTAGAACGGATGTTACATATGCAATACAAGAATTCTTTTGGACTGGTCATCTTCTTGGCGAGCTGAACTCGACACTTATTACTCTTATCCCAAAGTGCGAGAATCCAAGGACAGCGAGGGAGTTTAGGCCCATATCATGTTGCAATGTGCTCTACAAGGTCATCTCGAAGGTGATAGCTAATCAGCTGCGGGGTTGCTTGGCAAAACTTGTCCATCCTACCCAGACGGCCTGTGGCAGCCCCGCCTTCCACCACTACTTTCTTAACTAGTCTAAGTGACTAATATCGTAATAATGAAATGGATCGTACGAAATTTCGGATAAAATTTTTTTTTCCTTTCATACAGGAATCGTAACAGTTCCTACAAAATCATCGTGGGTCCTATTTACATAGGAAAGCGCGCATGTGGGTCAAAATAAATCTATCTACTGGGCCTCCACGAGGTCGCATCCATGCACACACTTCCACCTCAAAAGCCCCCGGAAGCTTCAAAAGTTGGCTTCGCCGTGAAAATGATCACGTACCGTGATCGCGGGGTCCTACAACACATAAAAACGTGGAATGAGCTTAAAAGCTCAGTAAGTGAAAACCATGCATGCAATGCACGTGACCTAAATAGCGATGGCATTTGCGCCAATGCTATTAACTCCTCATGACCTTCTCATTCTTTTCCTTTCTTATTGGGCCCTCGGCTTTCAATCTTACTATGCACCATATAGAGCTCAAACGCCTAAGGGTATAAGTGGCAGTACACACACTGGGAGGCTAAACCTGAGTACTCTATCTGTGCGTAACCCTATGGTGCTTTTCAATCCCAATGCGGTACACACTGAGAGGCTACCAGTGCCTTTCAATCCCAGTGTGATCCACACTGAGAGGCTACTAGTGCCTTTCAATCCCAATGCAGTCCCATTGAGAGGCTAACCCGGGCACACAAATTTCGTTTAACCCTAAGGCGCCTTTCCATCCCAATGCGGTCTGATACGCGGGCGCTTCTCACTGGTAGCTTACTACGAGGTCGCCAACACTCGAGGTTCCCTCGGTGCCGCTCATACCCTCGAGTCGCATCCTCCAGGTTGCATCTCCCGCTACGGGGTATTCCTCCTACCTTTCGTGAATCAGGTAATTCGGCTTCGTGAATCGCCGTGGTAGCATAGAAGAGCCGTGACTCATCATTGAGTCGACACAATGCCTATACCGGCAAATATACTTCGCTCTCAAGCTATCTTATACTCATGCACGCTATTTCCCTGACTCTAACACTAGTCGTGCGTGCATATGCTCATGCCATGAATCATGTAAACATGCATGCAATATTCATAGAATAATTTACATCACATACAAATCACGTAAATTTACGTCACATATAAATCATAGAAGTCACATAAAATCATGAAAGGCATATAGACACCTAATTCATACACATATAATTATGTGTTGTAGTTGCGATTTCCACTTACCTGGTATCCTTAGCGTATCGTACAGTTAAATCGCTAACCTTCAAACCCTAATTATAGAAACATATAAAATTAGGGTTTGTTAGTCTATTTACAATTTCACTAAAGTGGCTTAATTTGAAAACCCTAATTTTGACTTCTATAATTTTGAAACCCTAAATTTAAAACTTCACCTATACTGAGAAATATCATTTCAGAGGTAGATCTCGACATGTTAATAAATCTCGACATGACTTATGAAATAGATCTCGAGCTTGGTTATGAATTAGATCTCGACATCAAACATAGATTTCGATATACTGAAAATTAAATCTCGAGTTACATAACAATGATTTCGACATTTAAACACTACATAAAGATTTCGGCACAAAATAAATCTCGACATGGTGTATGGATAAATCTCGATGTTCACTCATTGCATAAATATATCTCAACATATTACATTTATGGATTTTGATATGAATTATATTTCGATACTGTTAAAACTTTAAGATGAATGTCGACATTGTAACTAAGATGTCGATGTATTTGTCGAGATATATATATATATATATATATATATAAAGAGTTCGACATGTAACTTACAAGGGTTCGATATTTAACCACATAACACATAAGGATTTCGATATTACATATGAAAATCTCGAGTTGGGTTATAACAATTATTGAGATGAAAAATGTCGAGATGTTGAAGTATATCTCGATGTGGGTCTCGAGTTTAATCTCGAGATTTCATACTTAGTTCGAAATTAATTCCAATAGAGATCTCGACATTATACCTATTAAGTCCGATATTTATATAATATACAAAGATTTCGACATGAAATCTCGAGCTTACATACCAAGATTTCAACAACATAGACCTCGATATAAAATAGACTTCTAACTTAATTAAACAGGAAGCTTCGAGATAAATGTCGATATTACAAGCAAAATGTCGGGATATTTTTCGATAAAACACATAAAAATTTCAACAGGGATTTCGAATTTAACCTCGAGATCTTATACCAATCTTAACATAACTTTCGAGATTTATAGTCTAAAGAAATAATATCACTCGATTAACACCTTTTTTATATGGAAATCATCTAACCTTGGATCAAGAAACATGTTTTCGAAACAGTATTAATACCACAGGAACTTTCAAAACATGCGACCTTTGATAACTTATAAAATGAATGAAAGAGTTATTTTTACTGACTTATGTTCGCTAATACGTAATACCCATATTTAATATACTAAATATGAATCTAAATATGCAAGTTGGGATAGAAATTTCATACCACCTTAGTTTAAAGCACTTCGTTCTTCACTTCTTCTGGATCCGAATTTTTTTTGAGGGTTTTCTTAGGGTTTCTTTACTTCAATGGTTTCGTATGTGTTGATAAGGACCAATTCAAAGGTTATAAT
>JAPQWV010005032.1:0-23565 GCA_027422505.1 Craterostigma plantagineum | reverse complement strand
AGGGGCGGTGAATAGCAATCCAGTATATTTATTTATCATTATTACAACCTTAGAAAAATACAAACAAATGCAGCTACTGTCACAGACACGAGCATCCACCAAGTCTTGATTCTCGGTCCTCTTGTTTTTATTATCTCAATCAATCTAATCCTAAAAGTCAACTCTCTCTCTCTCTCTCTCAAACACGCACATTCACACAGTGAGTCCTCAGTTTCAACTTCAAGAATGAGTTCTTGACTCGACAAAACCATAACAACATCAAAGTTCGCTTTTGTTGTTGCTCTTTTTTCCATCTATTACATGCGTGTTAGATAAGCACATATCTGTGAGATGGGCAACGGAGTGGGCAAGCTCACCGTCTGCTTCAGCGGCCGCGTCTCCCACGCCGCCGCCGCGCCCCATAACTCCTCCACGATCGTGTCAGATCCGTTCGCGACGACTTGGGGCACTCCTTCTGCTACGTGCGGAACGAGCAGAACCCCGCGACGCCGTTTAAGTCCATCTCAGGCGCCGCCGTCAGCGCCAACGCATCCACACCTCTCTCCACCGACATCTTCTACCCCGCCGCCGCTTTCTCCTCCTCCGCCTTCGAGGGGTCAACGTCGTTCGCCTCCATCTCTCTACAGCCGATACCGAGGAGTTCGTCCGTACACTCCGGCCCCATCCTAATTCGGGCTCGCTCGACCGGGGTTTCATGTCGGGCCCGATAGAGAGAAGCTTCATGTCCGGCCCACTCGACGGCGGCCCTCTTTACTCGGGCCCGCTCGGCCGCGACGACCGTCAATTCCGGCGAGCTTCTCCCACGGCGGATTAGCTTTCCGTAGAAGGGCCAAAAACTGGTCTTTGATCCGATCTCTGAAGCGGGCGATGTCGAAGGGCATCACCCGCGGCCAAAACTCCATCGTCGCTCCAATCAAGGCGTCGGAGATTGGGTCTTGGGATCAGAGAAGCACGGCGGCGATCAACCAACGAACACCAAGATATACGGCGACGATCGTCGGAGCAGCTTGGAAGGCGGAGATAGCACGGCAGCCGATCGGAATCTTCAGTGGGCCCAGGGAAAAGCCGGCGAGGATCGCGTCCACGTGGTAGTCTCCGAGGAGCACGGATGGGCCTTCGTCGGAATCTACGATGGGTTCAGTGGGCCCGACGCAACTGATTACCTAGTTTCAAATCTCTACTCCGCCGTTCACAAGGAGGTTCAATCTCTCCTAGGAAATGACGACGGCGATGATACAGTTACGGAATCGATACCCAATCAATTGACAGCAGCGATCTTCCACGAAGAAGTCCATCGACGGTTGCCCTGACCTCCTAGTAAAGGACCACAAAGACGAAAGCAAGAAAAGTAGGACGGACGAATGCAATTACCGCCGAACACGCGCCCGCCAACGGCAACAAATGGGAGGAGAATCAACGGCGATGGAGGCGAGAGTGGGACAAGGAAAGGTTCGAGCTCGATCGTAAGCTGAAAGAACGGTTCCAAGAAAAGAAGAACGAATCGAATCGAACCCACGCCCAAGTCCTAAAAGCTTGTCCTCCGCCCTAAAGAAGACCGAAGAGGCCTACTTCAAGTTCGCCGACGAAATGGTCTCGGAAAATCCCGAGCTCGCCTTGATGGGCTCGTGCGTCCTCGTTACGCTTTGAAGGGCGACGACATCTACGTGATGAACGTGGGAGATAGCCGAGCGGTTTGGCCCGAAAGGAAGAGCCCGATTTGTGGAGCCAGGACTTGGAGAGGATCAACGAAGAGACTCTGTACGATCTCGAGAAATTGGACCATGACGACGACGAAGACGATGCGTACGACGCTCGCCCGAGCCTTTCGGCTTTGCAGCTCACTCGGGATCATAGCACCTCCGTCGAAGAGGTAGTTTTTTCCCGCGATGTAAATTTATACGAATAGTACTGTTTTTCGTCTCATACGTTAGGATTGACACATGCTGCAATTTAAGGATACTACTTATAAAACTGGAGTAATTTAAGGACACATATGTATGAGAAAACTATACTAACTTGATTCAGTTTACGTTTTTGATTGATCATGTCTTTAAATTGCTTAATTTTAAAGTTTGATGTCCTTAAATTGCAACCATGTAAGTTGGAATATGGGAGAGTGACACCACGAAGAAAGCAGTTACTTCAGCTTTTTTAGCTAATATTTTTTGTAATAATTGTGTTTCAGGAGATTGTAAGAATCAGAAAAGAGCATCCCGACGACACGTACGCGGTGACCAACGACCGCGTAAAAGGCTCGCTTAAGGTCACCCGTGCATTCGGCGCCGGCTACCTCAAACAGGTACGCGACAAATATTCGACGTAAATTATATCCAACAACTTCGCCGCACGTAGTGAGAAATAAGCGACGAATTTTTTCCAATTCTTTTCAGCCGAAGTGGAACGAGGCGCTCCTCGAGATGTTCAGGATTGACTACGTGGGACCCGCGGGTACATAAGCTGCGTCCCGAGCCTATGCCACCACAGGATAGGCCCTCGGATAAGTTCCTCGTGCTATCTTCCGACGGGCTTTATCAGTACTTCACGAACGAGGAAGCCGTTTCCGAGGTCGAGCTCTTCCTCGCTTGTCACCCGAGGGAGATCCCGCCCAGCATTTGGTCGAGGAGTTGCTCTTTCGAGCGGCAAAAGGGCCGGTAAGTAGTCGTTGGGCTTTTCTTTGACGCTATTTTAAATTCATTATTGTGTCGGACTACATAAACGGAGTAATGAACTTCCATCCTAAAACCAATTTATTATACGTGGAGTGGCTTATCAATTTATATACGATAGTCAAACCCTTTTCGATAGTCGATGTGTAATACACGTGGGCTTTAGGCATTGGTATAGGGTTTCAAATTCTTAAAATTACGTTTATTACCCAAATAATTTGTTTATTCCACCTATGATGACGTCGGCGATTTCTGTTTGTGTCTTTATAGGTTTGGACTTCCACGAACTGCTCGAAATACCGCAGGGAGAAAGGCGGCGTTACCACGACGACGTTTCGATTATTGTTATAATCGTTGGAGGGAGAATATGGAAGTCATTTGCATAGAAGAATAATATGTATAGCCAAAAAAAAAAAAAGAAGAATCCATTTTTGTTCAAGTAATAATGGATTTTGTTAAGAACAGTATTCAAGATCAGGGAATAAAAAACTAATTTAGTTGTTTTGAATAATCGAGATTTTCTTGATCGTTGATTGAATTGGATTTGACATAATATGGGTGTGTACGGGAAATGCTAGTTCGTAACTTCTAACTAATTTGTGCAATTCATTGGGTAGATGGGATAGATTTAATTGCAACGTAGTTGGGATTAGGGGTGAAGATGAGCCGAGCCGGCTCGTGAGCTCGACGAGCCGGCTCGATAAAAGCTCGCTCAAGCTCGACAAAAATGAGCTCGAGCTCATTTATGTTGAGCTCGAGCTCGAGCTCATTTAAGTCGAGCTCGAGCTTGAGCCCAAACATAGTGGCTCGCGAGCTCGTGAACAGGCTCGCGAGCTTTTTTAATTTTTTTTAAATTTTTTATAGTTTTATTCTAATAATAATTTATATTATTTTTTATTTTTTTTTAAAAAATCGATATTTTAAAAAATTTATATTAATTTATATTATTTTTACTAATTTTTTATTAAAAATCTCGATTTTTTTAAAAAAATTATATTATTTTTGTATTTTTATATTAATTTATGTTATTTTTATTAATTTAATAATTTTTTTTTTATTAATGAGCTCGAGCTCGAGCTCGATGAGCTTCGTAAGCTCGAGCTCGAGTTCGAGCTCATCAGGCTGCAAATGAGCTCGAGCTCGAGCCGTGAGCTGAAAAGCTCGACGAGCTCGAGCTCAGCTGTAAGGGCTCGAGCTCGAGCTCGAGCCCAGAAAATGAGCCGAGCTCGGCTCATTTACAGCCCTAGTTATGGGTGTTCTATTTATGTGCGGGCAGCCTTAATATTTTCTTGTTATCTTAATGATTAGGTTGCTTGATCCTCTTTTTCATTGCACGTTCTGACTAAATTGTAATATTTATCATGTTATGGTCCGAAGTTTGGTGGGTTAATAAGATCTTGTATTATATGTTGCTCCATTTGAATAATAGATACGTGTCACATAATTTAATTATATTGCTGCATTTATTCCGTCGCTTGTCACTTATTTATTTGCACAACAAATAGAAGATATGTTGCAAATGATCGATAGAAGTCTCTTGAGATAGTTTCGATTACTTTGCTTGGCCTGCCACGTATATTATATATGATAAACTAATTAAGAAAAGACATATTATATCTGTCTATTATGTCATGCCTGGCGTTTTTAGACCATTTGATTATAAGGCCCCCACCATGTAGAAAGGAAATTTGGAAACACCATTTTGAATTCAAACTTTGAATCTCTCATCAAAGATGCTGACATCTTTTCATGATTAAATAACCAAATATATAACATAAATTCAAATCACATTAATATCCATTAACATACTCTACGCATCTATCTTAAAGACTTGCTTTGTTCTTGCAAAATCCGTCTTTGAACAAGCAAAGCAAGGACACTTTTGTTTAGCTTCTAATCATACAAAAGAGAAGCTTATTTTGGATCCATCGTTCTCTTTCTACCTAAACTCTCTGTTCTTCTACTACACCAGCCACCTCATTTTCTAACATTATATCACGATAAGATGTCAATCTTGAGCAGTTCCAGCAATAAAAATGGAGAATATTCCATGAATTCAAGAAGCAAGCATCGTTTTTCTCAAGGAGAAGATCAAGACTGCAAGGCTAGCCTTAACTGACGTCACGCCGATTCAACTGTATAATATTCTTTCTTTCCTTCCCACAGCTCAATTGATCTATCAAGAGTTACTTCTCTAAGAAAGAAATGTTTTCTTTTTTTGTTTTGTGTTTATGCTCGAAGGCTGGCTGAAGAAGCCACGAATGGGAATCAAGGCTGCCTGATTCTAGAACACTGAAGATGATATCGAAGGCAGCTTTCGAAGTCGACGATTATTTCAGAATCGTTGAGATCTTGCACAACAGGTATTGACGACGATGATGAGCTAATTAGTGTTAGAAACCTGGAAAAGAGAAAATTTTCCTTCCTTTGCGTTGTCGTAGGTTGGTCAAATTCGATAAAAGAAACTGGAGAGTCTCTTACAAGGCCCTCATCGTTCTTGAATACTTGCTGACTCATGGGCCTGAGAGAATCGCAAGTGAATTCCAAGGTGACTCAGATTCTATCAGAGCAATGGAGGGCTTTCAGCTTGTAGATGAGAAAGGGTATTTTAAATCTTGAATCTTGATCCACTCCTATCCTATAAATGTGTTAGCAACATATGTCTGATGTTGTATGTCGTTTCTATCTCTCCACTCAAAGGTTCACTGGGGTTTAACTGTAAGAAAGAATGCGAAAGAGTCCTTAAGCTGCTCGAAAAGGGCCCTCTTCTCAGAGAAGAACGAGACAGGGCGAGGAAAATAACGAGGGGAATCGAAGGATTTGGAAGCTTCAACATGAGGATTTCGGCTGGCAAAGAAAATCAGCAAGAATCACAGCCGGGGAGGCGTTCGACAGATGCAATTCGCAGTTTGGGGATCAAACTCGAGAAGATGAAAATATAATGATCGAAAAATCATTCGTAGTTCCTGAAAATCCAATATCGGAGCTGAAACGAAGGAGAATTCAGACCCAGACGAAGGAAATGATCTTTTCGTGGAGTCTAAGCCATTGTTAGACGAAGGGAAAGATGAGGTTCAAATAGGTACATACGAGCATCGTCATCCCTTTGGCGTCGACGATGAGCAAGTTACGACTATGTCACTGCTGTGTCATGAGCTCCGTGATATTTGATGTGTTTGTAAATGCTGAAAATGAATGATTATGGGCTTGGAAACCTAAAAAAAATCAGATCTTTGTGGTACTTATTACAATCATAACCCACTTTAGGATGAAGACATCACTTGCTAATAGTTAGAACATGCTGAGAAAATCCATTTTGTCATGAATCAGTCATCATCGACAGCCCCAGAAATACTAACCTTCTACGGTAATGACTAATGATGTGTGAACTTAAAAAAAAAAGGAAAAATAATTTAAATGAACATATACAAGAAGTAAAAAAAAAGGCAGGCTCTCATCAACTGGTTTGGATTCTACTTCATAGATCGTTCACTAACTTTTGGAGTTGGAGAAGAAGCCAATGGAATTACCTGCGAAGCATGCTTGTTATGAAGACAACTGATCTCTCACCAATCCTTTATGATTGCTCAATCTGACAACCTCTTGCTTATTACCATCCATAATTTCCGACCCACTGCGATCCTCTTTCTGCTTCAGCGAGCTTTTCCTCTCAATTCCTCCATCAACAGCCTTCTGATCAGCTTATCCTCAGCATCCTTCAAGAACTTCAACTTGGGAGGCGGCGAAGACCTCAGCCTGTTGACTTCGGCGTCGGACATGGATTCGAAGAGGGGATTGAAACTAAAGCCGTGAGTGCTGTAAGAATTCAGCGAGGCGTGGTGACTGTTCTTCACAGTGGGAGAGGACAGAGGTGTAAGAAAAGGCGTATCCACGGCGAACACGAGGTCGCCCAAGCTCTTTGTCCTAGAACCTTTTCTGCTACTTCTCGATCTCCCATCCTCAGATTCCAAGTCCTCTTTGCTCTCTTCGTTGATGGTGAAGAGAAATCTTGGGGGCCCACAGAGATTGTGGATCCTCATCAGCTCAGCTTCGACACCTTCTTGCTCGTGATTATCGTATCCCTGACCGAAGCGTAAGTCCTTGGCTGAGCCCATCTCCAAGTCTCTTGCTACTGCTTCCTCTTGGGGTTCCTCGTGTTATTACAAGATATGGGCTTTTTCCAACAGAAGAAAACTGGAGATTCTTGGTGTTCTTCGCTGTTGTTGTTAGTGGTTCTCTTCTTACGCCATAAGTGGTAGATTTCAGCCACAAAAGCCATCAAGATGAAGCCAAACAAGAAACTCAATCCAATCCCTAAGCCACTAAAAGATCCCATCTTTTTTCTTTTGGCTTCGAGCAAGAAAAAAAAAAAAAGGGAACAGTTTTAAGCTAAAGATTCGCTCATGTGCAGAGGTTCAAACTCAAAATTGACAGTAAGATGCAACTAACGTAAGACCCACTAGAAGGAGAAGGAAGGACTTTGGTCTCTATTCTTGAAAACAAGATATATCTGTTCACAACGGTACACGGGCGTTGAAAATGGAGCCTTTACCGAGTTCTGACAGCCTTTTCTCTTACCTGATTGAACTGCTTTTATGAAAATACAAGCAATCCAAGCACTAACTCAGCATTTCTTCAAATACAAGAAGACCAATATCGAATTTTTTATTTACCGTATATTGCCTCAGATTCCCGGGGAAAAGTCCAATAGAAGGGGCTGTAAGTGGACAAAAGGTGGGGTAAACTAAAGAAAAATGCCTGAGTTGGAAACAAGCATCATCTCTCTTTAAAGGGAGGAAAGTGCCTTTGGACGGAAGTTATGGAAAAATGGGTAGTGACAGTTTTCTTTAATCCTGAAAATGGGTAGTCGAAACGAAAGAAGCTCAAACTGTCTGATTTGAAAGCTTTTAAGTGTTCTGTCTTTATTTGTTCAATTTGAGAAGAAGGGTCGCTATCTTCACTGATACCCTTCACATGGTGGGCCGAAAGTGTTGTATTCCATCCAATAGTTTAATACAGATATTTTTCTTGTCATCTTCGTTCTTTATTTATTTTTACAGACTAATTACTGCCTTCTTGATTGAGTTGAGTTGAGCATCCCAGTAACAAAAGAATCACATGATGAAGTATGGACCCGGGGACTAAGAAAGAAAACGTTCATCATCAGGACTAAATGCAATTTACGTACCAAGACAAGAATCGTTGCGTTGCGCCTTCAATCACCAATCATTGGATCAGTCCCTATTTTTAGTCACCAATTTTTATATTCCGAATCTTACAGCTAAAAAATCTTCCTTTTCATTACAATCGTTACCGGAAAGGAAAATGACATTTTTTTGTTGTTGTTTCATTTTCAATCGATATTCAAAACTGCAAATTACCCTCTCTAAAGAAATGTAGAAATCGAAGAAGAGATAGAACAGAAAGATCAATCTTGTTTATTCGCTCAGTGTTTTCCAATTTACATTGTATTGGCGCATATCCCTAATTTAGAATACAGTCACTATTTATATAATCTACAGTGGGCTTTTCTATTTTATCTCAGGCCCAACTAGGAGGTATAGCCCAATACTTGAAATATAACGCTAACTAAGAAACTACTGAACACTTGAATGAATATATCAGCTCTGCTTCTGATTTCTGCTACTGTGAGCTGATCAGTATTAGCACTTCAATACTCCCCCTCAAGTGTGGTGGCCATACAAATTCATCACACCATACTTGCTGAGGAGATACTCGAATTGATCCTTCGGTAAGGGCTTCGTTAATAGGTCTGCTGGCTGTTCTGAAGTTGGGATATGAGTTGTCTTAAATAGTCCCATCTTCGATCTTGTCTCGAATGAAGTGCAATCCACTTCAATATGTTTTGCTTCTTTCGTGGAATACTGGATTAGCAGCAAGCTGAATGGCTGATTTGCTATCTGACCACACCTGCACCGGACACAAATTATCAACCTTAAGGTCTTTCAGCAATCCCAATAACCATATTATTTCAGATGTAGCCAGCAGCTAATGATCTATATTCTGCCTCGCAGAGCTTTTAGCCACAATTGTCTGCTTCTTTGATCTCCACGCCAGAATAGAGTCTCCAAGCTTCACTAAGTAACCTGTTAAAGATCTTCTGGTATTGGGACAAGCAGCCCAATCCGCATCACAAAAAACATTAAGTTTCAGCTCACTATTAGCAGAAAATAATAAGCCAAGACCTGGTTTTCCCTTTATATATCTCAAAATTCTATAAGCAGCTTCGAGGTGAACTTGTCTTGGACTGTGCATGTGCTGACTGAGAACCTGAACGGCATAGGTTATATCAGGTCTGGTAATGCACAAGTATAATAACTTCCCTATCAGTCTCTGAAAACCATGGATGTTATCAAGGACAGAATCATCATCCCTGAGCTTCTCTCTGACCACCCTATTATTCTGCCCCATGGGTGTGATGGCTGGCTTGCAGCCAAGCATTCCTGTCTCATTTAAAAGATCAATAGCATACTTTCTCTGATTTAAGTAAATTCCATCCTTGGATCTTGCAACTTCAATCCCGAGAAAGTATTTCATTTCTCCTAGATCTTTCATGAGGAAGGTATCATTAAGGTACTTCTTACAATCATTTATCAGCAACATATCATTTCCAGTAATTAATATATCATCCACATATACTAATAAAATCATAAATTTATCTCCATCTTGCTTAGTAAACAAGGAATAATCATGCTTGGACTGAACAAAACCAAACTTACAAATGACCTCAATGAACTTGTGATTCCATTGTCTTGAAGCTTGCTTCAATCCATACAATGGTTTTTCAAGCTTGCATACCTGGTACTTTTGCTTATCTGTAATGTTAAAACCTTGGGGAATGGCCATATATACCTCTTCTTCTAAATCTCCTTGAAGAAAAGCGTTAGTAACATCCATTTGAAATAAAGGCCAACTAAAAATTGAAGCAAGGGAAAGAACTGATCTTATTGTGACATGCTTTACTACGGGTGAAAAAGTCTCATATAATCTATACCCTCTCTTTGCGTATATCCCTTAGCAACTAGTCTAGCCTTATATCTTTCTATATCCCCATTAGATCTATATTTTATTGCATATACCCACTTACAACCAACTACTGTTTTACCTTGTGGAAGACTAACCAGTTTCCATGTTTTATTTGTTTCTAGAGCCTTAACTTCAGCCTCCATAGCTTCTACCCATCTTCTATCTACTTTGGCTTCTTCATATGATTTGGGAATATAATCTTTCGATATAGCTGTCAAGTATGCCCTGTACTCATTATTAATTCTGCCGTAATGTATTACCTTTTGAGAAAGGATATTTAACAGAGTTAATCATGTTGTATCAGGCATATAGGCAGAGATATAATCATTGTGCCAATAAGGTGGCTTTGAAACTCTACCTGACCTTCTTACCTCAGGTCCAGGCTGTTCAGCTTCTGTTTCTGGTTCAGATCCTACACCTTCATTTTGCATGTCTTCAGTATTTATGCCTGCACCTGTTTGTTCCTCAGGAAAATCAACATGGGGCTGACCTTCAGTACTGTTCTCATTCTGCTGCTGAATCTTCATGGTAATTCTCCATGACTTGTGTTGGAAACTTCTCCCTTTCAAGGTTAGTTGTATTGAAAGCATATTGGGAATATGTTCTCAAAGAACATCCCCTAGAGACAATAAAGCTCTCAGAACCGAGGTCTAACAGCCTATACCCCTTCTGAGTTACAGAGTATCCCATAAAAACACATGCTTTAGATTTATGCTGAAATTTATCCTTTTGTGTAAGATCCTTGGCAAACAAAAGACAACCAAAAACTTTAAAATGTGAGTACGAAGGCTTCTTACCAAAAAGCACTTCAAAAGGTGTCTTACCAGCTAATATTGGGGTAGGAGTTCTGTTAATGATATATATTGCAGTTTTGACACATTCCCCCCAAAATTTAAAGGCACATTGGAATGAAACTTTAATGCTCTTTGCAACATCAAGGATATGTCTATGCTTTCTTTCTACGACACCATTTTGTTGTGGTGTGTAAGACATGAACTTTGGTGGATGATACCCTTTGAAAAAAAACAGCATGGCATTCATGTGAGAAAATTCAGACCCATTATCACTTCTAACAACCTTAATCCTAGTCCTAAACTGATTTTCTACATACTCAAGGAACTCTTTCAGATTGTTAGCAGCTTCAGACTTTGATTTCATCAGAATATCCAGCTGGCCCTAGAGGAGTCATCTACTATGGTCAAAAAATATCTCTCATTGTTGTATGTCATCTCCTTATAGGGTCCCATATATCGATGTGAATGAGATCAAATATGGAAGTATTTCTAGCTTCTTTAATAGGGAATTTTGATCTAGCATGCTTGGCTAAGGGACATATAGTGCAATACTTGACAGAATCATTCACTTTCAATTGCAAATCAGACATGTATTTAAATCTCCCAAAAGACATATGCCCAAGTCTATAATGCCACATTGCTACATTATCACTCTTATTTGCTAAGAAAACAGCATCTTGATGAGCATGATTACAGAAACTAGCTTTTCTAGTATCATTTTCTGGCAGATTTTCAGGGTTTGGTTTGAGAATGTAGAGACCATTCTCCTCCTTACCAATCCCCTTTATCCTGCCAGTCAAGACTTCCTGTATAACACATGATCACTATGAACATTTAATTGCACATTGTCATCCCTAGCAAGCTTAGAAACAGAAAGTAAATTATGTGTAAAATCTGGCACACATAAAAACATTTCGCAACTGCAGATTCTTATCAATGATGACAGTACCACATAAAGTTACTCTACTACTGCATGATCCATTAGGCAACCTGACACTTCTTATGTTTCTCATGTCATGATCAATGCTATGAAACAGTTTACTGTTACAGGTAATATGATGATTTGCCCCTGTATCTATGATCCAAGCTTTATTTGGATTAAAATGCATGTCATCAGTGGTAAAGCATATACCTGAGGTGTGTGCGGCAGCTGAGGTTCCAACTGTTTTAGCATCATCAGTTCCAGCACTCCTTTCCAACAGCTTTAGAATCTGTGAATATTGGTCATGTGTGAATCCTTGCTGAGTGTTTGAACTCTCCCCCTTGATCCTTTCGGAGTTTACTTCAGGAACCATTACATTATAGGCCCTGCCTCTTCTCCTCCAAATCTGCCTTGTCCTCTTCTGCCTCCCCTCTTTCCTCGCATGAAATTGGATGGATATCCATGGAGCTTGAAGCAGTTTTCTCTGGTCCGCTGATATTGCAGTGTTCACAGAACAAAGTACCCTTTCCAAAAGTATTATTTCCAGAGCTGTAATTGGAGGGGAAGCTTGTCATTAAAGCAATCGAGGAGTCACTGTTGGTGGCTTGTAGATTTATCCCACGCTGAGCTTCCTCGTTTATCACCATCGAGTACACTTGACTATGTGATGGCAGGGGTACCATTAGTAAAATCTGAGACCTAATATTCTGATAACAGTCATTTAATCCTATGAGAAACTGCATCATTTTTTGCCATCCACAAAAATCTTTATATTCATTTGATACTTCAGCTGCAGGAGAAAGGAATCATCGAGTCGTACTCATCCCATAGAGGCTTAAGCCTATTATAATACTCAGAAACAGAGGATGTTCCCTGTACGCTGGAGTATATCTCTCGAAACAACCCTACAATCGTGCTCCATTGATCTTGTCGAATCTCTGTTTTAAATCATTCCAACCTCAAATGCGCTATGGTGATAGACAATACCTGAAATTAGTTCTTCAGAGATTGAACGATGAATCCAAGTCTTGACGAGCGCATCACATCTCTTCCACTGAGATTGGAGTCTCGAATCACTGTCTGGATATTTGCAAGATCCGTCGATGAAACCGATTTTATTCTTCGCCTCAAGCGCAATTATCATCCTCATGCTCCATATCTTATAGTTATCCGATCCTTTCAGAATTCCTGTCGTCAAATCCAAATTTGGAGTGTCCGATGGATGAATATACATCGGGCTGCTGATATCTATCCGAGCTGCGTTATTTTGTGGTACAGTTCCTATCGTATTCTCTCCTTCCGCCATTACTGTGCCTTGAGGAGATTGCCACTGCTATTTAGCTCTGATACCATAAAGAAATGTAGAAATCGAAGAAGAGATGAACAGAAAAAATCAATCTTGTTTATTCGCTCAGTGTTTTCCAATTTACATTGTATTCGCGCATATCCCTAATTTAGAATAGAGGTCACTATTTATATAATCTACAGTGGGCTTTTCTATTTTATCTCAGGCCCAACTAGGAGGTATAGCCCAATACTTGAAATAAAACGCTAACTAAGAAACTACTGAACACTTGAATGAATATATCAGCTCTGCTTCTGATTTCTGCTACTGTGAGCTGATCAGTATTAGCACTTCAATACTCTCAACAGCATGTTAATGATGATGAGAAAGAATTCAACTCACACTCATAATGAGCTCAAACCCAATTTCAAATTCATCATATCGTGCCACCCTTTATCAAACCTAGATTTCAAAGCTGGTAATGATGATCGACGTAAGTCTGTTTGCAGTACTAATCCCTCATCTAATTTCATAGCAAAGTGTTCATTACTCAGAACATGAAAAGAGTTCAACTATTGCTTTGCCTGCTTCTGTTGATGGCTTCACAAGCTCACCGCCACTGTGCAGTTGCCATATCAATCTCCCAAGAAGTAAGCATCGTCAAAACTTATATATATATTATATATATAATATATATATATTATATATAGATATACGTTGCTCTCAATCAATTCTCTATACAGTTAATTTCAAGAGCAGTCATCATCGAGAATATAACTCAATGAAGGCGGAGAAGATGACGACGGTAAGCATTATGTGATTTCTTATTACAAAATTGAATGAGATGAGATGGCTAACTATAACGAATGGATTGTTCTCAATTACAGAAGAATGGAGAGACAAAGGTGGTTCGTAAGACCCCATCGGGCCCAAACCCTATTGCAAACACACCCCACCCACACGAATATGACTTGAAGAGAGTCGTTTTTTAAGACTGACTTAGAAATAGCAGAATCTATCTAAATTGTTCTTAAATGAAATTGAGGAATCAATTTATTAGTAAAATCTTCTTGTTTAATCTTTTGTAGTGATTGCATAATGTGCATGCATTGCATCATCTGAACAGACTGATGGTCGAAATGGCCCATACCATTGAAATGTCCAACGAAACATGTACGAGGTAATTCATGGAAACTACATAATAATAATAATAATAATAATAATAATAATAAGATTGAGTGGTGAAAACGTGGTGAGAAAACATTTTACTGTTGATGGCGATTTTGGTTCGGGACGAGGGCATTTTGGTCCTTGCGAGTTGCAATCATGGAAAGGTATGGATGGGATCGGATATGGGCCATTCTGTCATTATTATTCCTGATAGAGCTGGGATGTAATTCGGAAATACTAGGGGATTATGAGTGCAATTACGAAATAATAGGGACTCTAAGTGTAATTACACGTCCATATGTACACGACACGACACGACCAATCTCGATTTGTTGCTCTGCGTACGTTTCTGCGAGTAGAAAAGGACACGTTTTGACGTTCTCAGATGAACAGTGAAGAATGTCGTCGGCTTCAACGTCTCGTGGCTCGGCGTATCTGACGGCACTGACACTTGAGATTGAGAAGAAGCTTCAACGTGTGAGTTTGCGTGCTCTCTGCTGTCGAGTGATCGATCTCGAGCTGTTTATCGTTTTATCATCTTTTTACTCTTCTGATTTTTTAGGCGTTAGCTTCGGTGACGCAAAGGAGGAATTTGTTGCAGGAGTTGTTTGCCGACATCGCCTTGGAGGTGGATGATCGTGCCAAAGGTATGTAAAGTAACTTAATTTTGTCGGCAGACATCGAGGAGTATGTGTTTGAACTGTCAATCGGTAATTTGCATTTAGATTGTTTACTGCACAGTGGATGGATTCAGCTGTAACATTTTTAGAGAGCTTACTGGTGTTGAACTCTGTTTTCTTTTCGGATTTTTTTTTTTTTGGTCTCTGTTGCTTTTAGTTTCTGATTAGTTTCTTAGTCTATAAGGGGAGCAATCTTTGTCGATCTGTGCTCTATCTTACGCTTTTCTGTTGGAGCAGATATCATCTTTGGAGACGAAGATGCAATTTCAGAGGAAGATGGTGGTGGCCCTATATGTTTCTATAATGTGCTTGCTGATCATTTTGTTCGGATGCCTCAAAATGGAAAATCAATCCTTGATATGATTGTACAACTGTGGAGCCAATCTTATGCATCTAATATTTTCTCTCTCTTATTCTACAAATGGGTACTTAAGTAGAAGTCTGAGATATGCTACATAACTTCGATCTTGCTTGTGTTAGTGGAGATATAATTCCAAAATTTTATATTTCATTGATGGTTAACTGGTTCTTTTGTCCAGCTTTTTGAGGTTCATCTTGACAATGCTGAAGTCCTGCTACGTTATTCATCTGCTCTCGTCCAAGGTGCTACAAATGTCTTCTGGTATGAATATATGTCCTATACTTGTAGATGTGGCTATTTTTGTCGAGTTCGGCTTTTTGGGTTGAAAATCTTATTGTTGTTTTTGCTCAAGAATTTGATCATTCTATGTGCAAGTAACATCTTTTAGTTCAGTTATCCTTGAAACATGTAACAGAATATCATTATTTAGTATGCCATACATGCAGGATTGACATCCAGTCAAATACAAGGCGTTTCCAGAGTCTCTTCCAGGTTATATTTTCCTTTGCAAGATCACTTTTATCTTTTCTCAGTCGTGGCAACTGAAACTTTCAATTATTGCAGTATCTCCTCGAAGAAGTAGCTCTACATTCTGAACGGTTTGAAGAAGATTCCTTCACAGGTCTAACATTCTCTTGCTCAAGCACAGTCGCTCTTATTACCAGCTTGAGTTAAGCTTTAGCGATTATTGGTGAATTTGGTTGTTCCACAGGGGCAGAGAAACCTGTTTCTTCTCCTTTCGAGATTCCTGTTTTTCTATAACTCAGGTCAAACATATTTTTTCTTGCATTTCCATTTCCCATACATCAAATAATCTGATTGTAAACTTAGTTTACCATTTTTAGATGATTGTTTTCCACTTATGCGTCGACAAGCTTGAAAGTTTCTGAAGCAATTTCCAGAGTTTCCAAATGCTTTCTTGATTGGTGCGCCTCGGACATATTTGTAAATGAGCTGGCTGATCAGGTAACAAATGATTGACTCTTTTTTTTTCCTTGTTATGTTGACAGGCCAACACGAAGTATATCACCAGCTTTCCATGGATGTTTCTACAATCATCTGCTATTTTAATGTGATCTACCCCATTGATGAACTTAGAATGAACAATAACGGTCTTTTTTATTCGTTTGACCTTGTCGATTTCAGCTTCAAAAGTTGAAGGTGGAGCCAGTATTGCTGCATTACCTTGACCAGATAAAAGTTCTCCGAGGTTCTGCTCTGCTGCTACCATTACACCAATGCCTAGCATTTGCTTTTCATTTTTATATAAACGAATAAAAGTTCACATCCATATGATCATTGAAACACTTGGACAGGTATGGAACTTAGAATGGCGACGAGCACGAGACTGAAATCATGTTTATACAGCTTCACGTCTCCCGGCGGTCCGATGTATCCAACAAGAACTGTTCGCCATGCGGCTTGGGACGCTTTAGATTTTCTCTTCCCAGTAAGTTTTTGGAAATCTGTAATCCTTCGACCGTACGTTATGTTAACAGCTCTCAACTCTCTCTCTCTCTCTCTCTCTCTCTCTCTCTCTCTAATTGTGTTTGTAGGTGGGGAGATACCCACGGCATCTCATCAGTCTCTTTTTCCGATTGCTTTATCCATGGTATTGGCCGTCGTCTTGCTGGAACTTTGTAGTATCTTTTATACAAGCCTTGTTTCAGTCCCTGCTGGCATTGATTTTCTCAACTTGGGATAAAATCAGACATCGTAGGCAAACTTAGTCCTTGGCTTTGTACAAAGGTTCAAAAACTCCCTCTCTTGTCTCTCTGTTGTGTTTTGTGGTGAAATATGGTTTGACTCACATCTGTTTCTTGGATCGATCCAAGAGATATATGCCTCTTAACTGTACTCTGCTATCTATCTATCTATCTATCTATCTATCTATCTATCTATCTATCTATCTCTTTCTCCATAATTCATGTGACTTTCTTATCCATGATAATTGAAGCCTCGGCATAACCCATGTTACTTCTCCATAATCATATGAAGCCTCACTTTGTCGGCAAGAATCCCCATTTTGAAACGATGACTATTTCAAAGCCACGTAAGTCTTATTACATGTTTTATGATTATATAAGCCACGATCTACATTTCTTTGCTGTGATAAGATGTATATATTGTGCCATAATCCGACAATAACGTACTCATGGAAGTGGAGCCACAAGGACTTCATTTCTGTCGCTATTACATCTAATCTTGATTTACTTTTTCCCATTTTCATCTTAATCTTTCCAAGACACGTACTATTCAGTTTATACAAAGACCACTAGCGTCCGTGGCCAGTGCCAGCGATATATGTGAAAACTGAAAACGAAATATTTGTCCTATTCCTCAAGCCACGCGAACATTCCTGGATATTCGTTGGTACGGACTATATGAATATTTTACTATTAATATTAAGCGAATGTTCATCCTTTTATACGACTTGTCGTTACAGGGAGAGAGACGACGAGCTCAAAAACTTTCTACCCCTACCCCTCCATTTGCAATGAGATAATAATAATAATAATCATAATGGTATTAAAAGAGAACATTATTAATGATAGACACTCTAAATGAGTACTATATCATTATTATAGTTAGTATTTGACGAGAAGCTCCTCTACAACAATTTTTACCCCCTTCTTTCCTTGGCCTTTGTTTCACACGCATAAATGGCTTTTGCAGCATTCGAAGGGCTGCTTATGCGAAAAGAATCTTTACTTTATTTAGGAATTAAATATATATATATATATATATATATATATATATACAGAAGTGACCATCAACAAAGATGGACCTTCAGTTTTGTGGTTATTTACGTCATAGCTCGGGAAAACTATCACATCGATTTTTTTATTTTTTATATTCCTCAGTTTGCTCTCTTTTGGAATGATGTTTCATTTCATAAATCCAAGTGAACAAAAAATAATTTCGATTATTTTTTATTGCGTAGAAGACTGATAATAGCCCAAATTTCTCTTCTCAAAGTCCCAAAAAGGAAAAAGAAAACCCGAAGGATTCCCACAAGGGAGAAGAAACACTCCCACGAGGGAGGAAAAGGCTCCCACGAAGGGGAGAAAAAACTCCTACAAAGGGGAGAAAACTCCAAGGGGAGAAACTCCCCCGAGGAGAACACGCCACGACCCAAAAAATGGCCGGGCGAAAGAGGGTGTGGCGGCAGGCGGTGACTCGGCGGCCGGAAGATCGAACGGCGAAGGAGATAAGACGACGAGGTGGGTGGTCGAGCAGAGGGAACAGATGTCAGCGCGTTGGTCAGCGGCGATAGAAGACGATGGCGCGGCGCTCAGTTTGCTAATAAACAGAAGTATTACGTGCAAGTTGCAAAAGTTGATTGCACGGACGCCATCAAAGTTGTTGAGATGGATAGTTTCTTTTCATAATACTTATTATTACATAAAACTCATATACTGCGTGGCTGAATTGTTGGGCTTAGGTCCATGTTTGTGCCTTTGTTATTTATCCCACACCGGATAGAATTATAAGGCATGGGGGTTTCCTCTCCTATATAAGGAGGACTATACCCTGAATTATATGCACACCAACACGTTAGAAAGTTATTTGTGTTAACAATTAACTCTAGGAAAATTCCATTGGGTGAGAGTTTGGGTTAACGGGTAGAATTACTTTCGGGTTGTTGTTGTCGGGTTTTGGGTGTAGGCGAGCATAGAAGAATTGTGTGATTGTAATAGTCACATAGTGGATTTCTCCGGCCTTGTTTGCCCGGGTGGTTTTTCCCTCTTCATTAACAAAAGAGTTTTCCACGTTAAATCTTTGTATTGTTATTTTCTCCAGTTTTATATTTTCGCGACGGATCTTGGGCGGAATTTCGGTACGGCCGGATTTTCCAACAAGTGGTATCAGAGCGAGGTTAAACCTAGTTGTTCTTGCGGTGGAGCTAGCGACGGGTAGAGCATGAGCACAGAAGGATTTTCGGCAAACGAGTTGCTGTTCGTATTTCAGCGAAGTTCGTGTTCACTAATCCACGAAGATGTCTAGAAATAGGTTTCGATCTGGCGAGATTTGATGTGGAGAAGTTCGACGGAAGAATCACTTTGGCTTGTGGCAAGTGCAAGTCAAGGATGTATTGATCTAGTCGGGGTTACACAGGCTTTGAAGGGCAAGGAAGTTCCCAAAGACAGTGCTACCAGCAGCACTGAGGAAACAGCTGGTGCGAGCAAATCGGGTGTAAGCGACGACGAAAAAAACAGTGGTAGGAGCTGGATTTGAGAGCAGCAAGTGCAATACGACTGTGTCTGGCCAAGAATGTTCTTGCAAACGTGCATGGAATTTCGGCGGCAAAAGCGTTGTGGGAGAAGCTTGAGGAGTTTGTATCAGACTAAAGGCGTCCCAATCGGGTGTATCTGAAGGAGCAATTCATACATTGCGGATGACTGAAGGTCAAAGTATTTCAAATCACTTAAGCGTTCTCAATGGAATCGTCTAGGAGCTGGAATCCATTGGAGTGAAGATTGACGATGACGATCAGGCGTTGAGACTCATCTGGTCTCTTCCACCTTCTTATGAACACATGAAGCCGATCGTGATTCATGGGAAGAGAAGATTGTATTTTCTGAAGTCACCAGTAAACTTCTTGCGGAGGAGAGAAGGCTAGATGATGGACGAAACAATTCACCGGAAGATCAAGCTTTGTTCGTCGGTGGCGGAAAGAAGAGGAACTCCTAGGGAAAACAAGCTACGATTTGCTGGACGTGTGGACATCTGGGCACGTGAAAGAAATTGTCAGAAAGGTGGAGCAAGTTCGGCAAGCAGCTCCAAGTCAGTAAGTGGAGATACTAAGAAAAAACGCTAACTTTTGTCTCTCTCTTCACAGATGAATTTTTCTAAGAGAGACAAGGGCGTCCTTATGGCATGTCGCTAAGTGTCATGGGAGAGGGCGTGTTACTATTAGCGGGTCCACAGTTTACACATGAGTATTGGTTGGCCGGGCGGAAGAGGGTGCGGCGGCAGGCGGTGACTCGACGGTCGGAAGATCGAACGACGAAGGAGATAAGGCGACGAGGTGGGTGGTCGAGCAGAGGGAGGAGATGTCAGCGCGTTGGTCAGCGCCAGTAGAAGACGATGGCGCGACGCTCAGTTTGCTAGTAAACAAAAGTATTATGTGCAAGTTGCAAAAATTGATTGCACGGACGCCATCAAAGTTGTTGGAGATGATAGTTTCTTTTCATAATACTTATTATTACATAAAACATCATATATCGTGGCTGAATGTTGGGTTTAGGTCCATGTTTGTGCCTTTGTTATTTATCCACACCGGATAGAATAATAAGGCATGGGGTTTCCTTTCCTATATAAGGAGGGCTATACCCTGAATTATATGACACCAACACATTAGAAAGTTATTAGTGTTAACAATTAACTCTAGAAAAATTCCCTTTGGGTGAGAGTTTGGGTCAACGGGTAGAATTACTTTCGGGTTGTTATTGTCAGGTTTTAGGTGTGGTCGAGCTTAGAAGAATTGTGTGATTGTAATAGTCACATAGTGTATTTTTTCGGCCTTGTTGTCCGGTGTGATTTTTTCCCTCTTCGTAACAGATTGTCTTACGTTAAATCTTTGTGTTGTTATTTTCTTCAGTTTTATATTTCCGCGACAGATATTGGGCGGAATTTCGGTACGGCCCGGATTCCCAACATTGAATCATGCATTTTCAAAAATATGAGGAACCCATCATAATTTAGCATTTAAATAGAAGTATATTCTTTTTTTTTTCTTGTAAGGAATCTATAAGATTTTTTCTTACATTTATCAACAAAATAAACTGAAGATAAATATATTACGAAGTTTCATATTTCCTATTGCATGTTATGTGTACATGTAGATATATTGCAAAATGGACGGTCACTTATGAAAGTTAAATCAACATATCATTGTTTTTCTTCCACCACTTATCTGAAAAACCCCACTTCTTTAATTTATTTAAAATATTTCATCGTAATGGGCTTACGCCGTCTGACACCATCACCCTCTCTTCTTGTACCAATGCCTAGATAGATAGACACAAGAAAAAGATATTCCATTCCATAGTGTGTGTGTATCATTATCCTAATTCCTGTTCACGCCCCACTATTTGCAACGAACGAAAAAGCACTATATATATCGCTATAGCACATTCCAATATTCGAGATATATCTCAGAGAGAGAGATGGAAAAAGAATGCTTGAGAAAGGGTCCATGGTTAGAAAAGAAGATGCTCAGCTCGTCTTCTACGTGAAGCTGTTCGGCGATTGGCGATGGGATTTCGTGGCGAAAGTTTCAGGTTTGAAGGTTGGCGGGAGACAGATATTATAGATAATAGGTAGGCTTGTCCTGGGCATGGAATAAAAAACCCTCCATGAGCCCATTAATCATTTGATCAGCTTCTTCTTTCTGTGTTGTGAAAAAAATGAAATAGGTCTGAAAAGAACAGGGAAGAGTTGCAGGCTTCGATGGGTTAATTACCTCCAGCCTGGCCTCAAAAGGGGAAGATGACCCCTCAAGAAGAGTGCCTCGTGCTCGAGCTTCACGCTAAATATGGAAACAGGTGATTTGTTATTACACTTCGCCTATATCATTTACGGTTTAGGGTTAGGGTTTTTGATCGATTATCGAGGCATTATATTTTACTTGCAGATGGTCGAAAATCGCTCGAAAGCTACCTGGGCGGACAGACAATGAGATCAAGAACTACTTGAGGACCTATAAGAGGAAAGCTGCTCGTGAGAACAACAAGAAACTACTATTCTCTGACATCATCTTCGTACAGCGCCGTCGAGGAAATGAACGAGCGAAGCTTTTACGACGACATGGGTGGAAGCAGCACATAATTAGCACCTCGACTGCTCCTGGACAAAAGAAGGCGGGACTTGAAGCGTTAGACGATAGCTCAGTCTATTCCCGGATGATATATGGAAGGATATTGAGCTATACTACAATGGAGATTTCACGGATATTATCCCATCTTCTTCTTCCCTGTGGGAATTAACCCTATTACTACGGACTCGCTGTGGTGCGTGAGCGAAGAAGAAGGGCATATAGCAAGATGCACAGTGATTCCGATGAACTTCCAGCAGTTTAATTCTTACAACAATTCTTATGGCACACCAACCATTTCTTACCTATAGCTAGCTAGCTATTATAGAAACTAACGCATGCAATCCTTCCTTGGATAAATAATTTTTGAGCAAAAAATGCCCAAATTTAACTGCGGAAAAACTGAAGGACGGAATATTATGGATGTTGTTTAGTTAATCACATATCTTCTTAGGCTTAGGCTCCCTTGATATTATAATAAATGCCTGCCCAAATGAATCTCGATTCCCTCACGAAAGCCCAATCCAAGTTATCACTCTTTGGAACGTCAGCGAAAATAATCCGAAATATTGCACAACAATTTCCATTTTAAAACCAAGCACACGTAACAGAGAAATACAATATACGTACAATAAACAAAGTCCCATTCAGAACCAATTACAACAGCCATACCATCATCGAAGACATATATTATTATTATTACTAAGCAAGCACACCAACAAAAGCTAAGCACAACTTTTCCTCCCCTTAAAACTTAGCTGATCATCGTCAATATTAGGCGACGGGAGCTGCTCGTGCCCGCTCTGGCTAATAAAGAGCAGCTCATAGACCAGCCCGGCAATTCCTGCCCCGACCAACGCCCGAGCCAGTTAGACCCAGTGGCTGGTCCACGTCCAGCTCACCACGGCTGGCCCGAACGACACCGCAGGTTCATCGACGCCCCGTCGAACGCACCGCCGGCCAAGATGTTCGCACCCACGATGAACCCGATGGCTATCGGGGCGATGGTCCCTATGGTCCCCTTCTTGGGGTCGATTGCGGTGGCGTAGACCGTGTACACCCAACCAAGGTCATCACTATCTCGAAGACCAACGCTTCCACACCGAAACCCCCGACGACAGCGCAAAGGCCGACGTTTCCTATAATAAATATTATAGATTCTATTTATTATCAAAATTTGTGGAAAAAACACTTGCTATATATATCATTTGTTGAATAACTACGTAATTTCATTACGTTTAGGCTGTTTTTCCTTATCCAAATTTAGACGTGCGATTTGGTGTTTTGTAAGGATTCGTACACATTACCTCTTAGGGTTTGGATGTTGACACAGTACTGAATGACCATTTTACCTGAAAGCTTAAGTTCGATAGAGCTGTATCGTATTTTAATTTATATATATGCAACATGCACCATCACGTGTGGGCTGAGTTCTTTGTTATTAGACCTTAGACGTGTAATTTAAATTTATGGGTGACCATAGGGATCTTACTCACCATTTTACCTAAAACGTTAGGCTCCGTTTGTTTACGAATTTTGACGTTGAAAAGAAAAAGAAAAGTGGAATGATACGACATAGACACATGAAGCGTAAATTACAATTATTAATGCATATGACCATTTTTCTTTTTCTTTTCGCATCGAATTCCGCGTACCAAACGCACCTTTAGAGTTTGGTACCGTATCATATTTTAATTTTATATAACGTTCAGTATCATTCTCTTCTAATACTTAAACATCCTTACCAATCCGCCGGTGGCGACCTTGAGCAACAAGCACGCAACGACGGAGCCGACAACTGAGCGACCCAATACAGAATT
>JAPQWV010005031.1:0-23567 GCA_027422505.1 Craterostigma plantagineum | reverse complement strand
ACAATTAATCTTCGCATGATTTGCTCCATTGATTGGTTTAACCTCTGTCTTTTGCCTTTTGCAGCTTCTTCTGAATAAGGTAAGTAACCGTTAGTGGCTTGGTCTTTAACACTCCCCCTCAAGTTGGGCTTGAATAAATCAATTAAGCCTAACTTGCTGAGTATGTCTTTGAATGTTCGGAGGTCGACTGCTTGTAAAGATATCCGCCAATTGTTCCTTGCTTGTTACGAATGGTGTCTAATCTCTTGATTTTGTACCTTTCATGACAAAGTGGCAGTCTACCTCAATGTGCTTCGTCCGCTCATGGAAGACAGGGTCATTGCAATTGTGACGAGCTGCCTGGTTGTCGCAAGAACATCGTCACGGTTGGTTTGTTTCTTATTTCAAGTCTCCTAGAAGTTGTTTAATCCATATGAGCTCACTCGTCGTCGAGGCCATGGCTCTGTATTCGGCTTCAGCACTCGAATCTTGCTACAACTCCCTGCTTTTTGCTTCCCTCCATGTGACTAGGTTCCCTCCAACAAACGTACAATATCCTGTGTCGATCTCCTATCAAAACTTCCAGCCCCTCTGCATCTGTGTAGCCAACCAATTGTATGTTCCATTTTTTCTCATCCATATTCCTCCCCGGCCCGGGTTGCCTTGAGGTACTTTAGGATTCGATCATCGTCAAGATGACTAGTCCTGGGGCCTGCATAAACTGACTGACACAACTAACAGCAAATGAAATGTCAGGACGTGTAACAGTCAAATAGATTAATTCCCAACTAGTCTTTGGAATTGATTTATGTCTTTTAACGGTTCTCCATCTTCTGAGTTTAATTTCTTGTTTGTTTCCATGGAGTTTTTGAGGGTTTAACTCCTGTTTTTCCCGTCTCCCGTAAAAGATCTAGAACATATTTCCGCTGAGATAGGAATAGCCCTTTTGGTGAATGAGCTATTTCGATTCCTAGAAAATATTTCAGTGGACAAGATCTTTAATGTCAAATGAGTGTTAAGGTATTCCTTAATTTTGTTGATTTCATCGATACTATTCCCTGTTATTATAATGTCATCTACGTATACAAGTACGACTACAATGGTGTTATAAGTGTTCTTGATGAACATGGAGGAATCAGCTGAACTTTTTGAAAAATTATAATTTAGGAGTGCATGACTTAGTTTGGAGTACCATGCTCTCGGAGATTGTTTAAGACCATATATAATTTTTAAGTTTACATACAAGGTTTTTATGATGATTTTCGAGTTGATGACCTGGTGGGAGTCTCATGTATATCTCCTCATCCAGATCCCCTTGTAGAAAAGATTTTTTACATCCATTTGTGAAAGACTCCATCCGAGTTAACAGCAATGGATAGAAGAATTCTAACAGTGTTCATCTTCGCGACTGGTGCAAATGTTTCTTTATAATCTATTCCATAAGTCTGTGTAAAGCCCTTGCTACTAGTCGAGCTTTAAATCTTTCACAGGTTCCATCACTGTTGTGTTAATTTTATACACCCACTTACAACCCACTGGTTTTTATTTGCTGGTAGTGGTGTGATACTCCAAGTTTGATTACGTTCAAGGGCTTCAAGTTCTTCCTCCATGGCTCTGCGCCATTCATATTTTTTATTTGCTTCTTCGAAGTTATTAGGTTCAACGATTTGGTCAATGTTGCTTAAAAAAGCTTGATATGATGGTGAAATGTTATTATAAGTTATATAATCTTGAATTGGATAAGTGACTTGATTTGTTACATAATCTTTAGTCTTTCTGGTGGTCGAAAAGTTCTTGTGGATCTTCTTAGGTTTTGGGTTCTATCGGTTCTCCCCCTGAGTCGGATTCTTCTATACGTAGTTTCATTATTTCTTAATCCATCACTCATTCTATATGTTTCTTCGAAATTTGTTAGTTCTGGTAATGGAATATGTGTTGGATTATTTTGATTTTCGTCGTTTGTTTTTCTGATGTATGGTTCATTTTCTTGGAATACTACATCTCTAGATATGTATAGTTTGTTATTTTCGATCATAACATTTATAACCTTTTTCTGAGACGAATATCCCAAGAAGATAGTTTTTACTGAATTACTGTCTAATTTGTCATGTCTTTTTACGTGTACAAAGGATGTACATCCAAATACACGTAAATGTCCTGAATTAGGTGGTCTTTTTAATAAAATTTCTAGAGGGCTTTTATGATTTAATTGAACGCTTGGTAATCTATTTATCAGATATGTAGCCGTAAGTACTGCATCTGACCATAGATTTTTGGAACATTATTTTGAAAAAGAAGAGATCTAGTAACTTCTAATAGATGACGATTTTTTCTCTCTGATACTCCGTTTTGTTCTGGAGTATTAATGCATGTTGTTTGATGTATGATTCCTTTTTCTTTTAACAACTGCGAAAAGTTATTGTTAATATATTCTGTACCATTGTCGGATCTGAAATATTTTAATTTAGCATTATACTGATTTTCAATTAGATTTAAAAAATTCTTGAAAGCGCGAAAAAACTTCAGACTTATTTTTTAGTAGAAAAGCCATGTAATACGAGAATAGTCGTCGATAAATGTAACAAAATATTTGAAATCATTATAAGAGGTGACGGGAGCTGGTCCCCAAACATCTGAGTGCACTAATTCAAAGAAATTTTCGTTTTGTTGAAGGAAGAATAGAAAGGTAATCTGGTTTGTTTGGAAAATTTGCAAATATCGCAGTTACTAGAATCAAGAGAAATATTTGGAAAAAGTTTTTTCAGGATTTTGTCAGAAGGATGTCCGAATCTCTGATGCAAGTATCATTCAAGTTCAAAGAGCGTTGTACGGTACACAGAGATATATTAGGTATTTCGACTAGATAACCCGTTTTCTTGTTTTCTTCACCAATTATGTTCCCGTGTCCCGATCTTGAAAAATTACTTTGGTATGTGAGAATATAACATTACAATTTAGTTCACTAGTATTTTTTTCTACAGATAATAAATTTGAGGTAAGATTTGGTAGATAGAGTACATTGGAGATTATTTTAGAGAATATTTTTGAGATTCCAGTTTTCTTGATTGGTATTTTATTACCGTTTGCTACGGTAACGTATTGGGGAAATTCTGAATTGATAGAATTAAATATATTATTTTCGTTGTAAGTCATATGATCTGTTGCACCCGAGTCGATTATCCAAAATTATGAAGGCTAGGTCTAGTACTCATGCCAGTATAATTTTGAAAATTGGGTTTCATACCTGTGCTGTGTTTACCTGATCGGTTTAGAGAGTCTGAAAATTGGCCCATCGACTTTTGAAGTTGGTCTGCATATGGTCCAAAACGGCTACTGGGCCGAGATATTCCTTCAGGCCCCGTTAAGATTTTCACCTTGACTGGCCCAGCCATTCCTTCATTTCCTGGCCCAGCTTGTGTGGCCCATTTAAAACCCTCATCTCTCCTCTTAGGTGGCCCAGCTCATTTCCTTGCTTCTCGCGATTTCCTGTCGCTCTGCCTTTCCCATCGCGTTTCGGCCGGAGATGGGTTGGAGGAACCAGCAACCGTTCCGATCGTGACCTTCCTTTTTGCAGTTGTCGCATCTAGGCTTGCTCGGCGCTCCCTTCGTCTCCGGCCGCGATTTAGGGTGTCCACCTTTAGCGCTCATGGCGTGGCTTTCGATCGTGGTGAATCTGAGTTCATCGCCTTTCTTCGGGATTCCTCCGACTCGATTGAGGCCACCACAGCTGCTACTGTCGGTAATTCTGTTCCCATAAGATCTGGATTTTTACCTGTTCGTAGGATTCGCATCTTTTAACATCGTTGTGAAGAACTCGACAAGTGTCATGGCTGGCGGTTCGGACGGCGTAGCACGCGAATGTTTTTTGCAGGGTCGCATCTAGGCTTGCTCGGCGCTCCCTTCGTCTCCGGCCGCGATTTAGGGTGTCCACCTTTAGCGCTCATGGCGTGGCTTTCGATCGTGGTTGAATCTGAGTTCATCGCCTTTCTTCGGGATTCCTCCGACTCGATTGAGGCCACCACAGCTGCTACTGTCGGTAATTCTGTTCCCATAAGGATCTGGATTTTTACCTGTTCGTAGGATTCGCATCTTTTAACATCGTTGTGAAGAACTCGACAAGTGTCAGGCTGGACGGTTCGGGACGGCGTAGCACGCGAATGTTGTTCTACAGCCATGGCGTGATATTCAGTCGCCGGATGATTGACGGGTTCTTGGCTAAGGACTGATCCTTGAGTTCCGTCGAATTTCCTGGTTTTTCCTTGTCGATTGTCATGTGGCCATGCTTCCTTTCGGTTCGAGTGAAAAGGCGACAGCTCGGATCCATGGGTGGTAGGGTTTTGTATTTAGCAGTGAGGTTGCGCGTCGGTAAGATAGGTTTGGGTTTCTATTTTTTCTCAGCCATAATAGGCCTTCTTTTGTTTGAGCGTGATTATATCGACTGCTCTGATACCATGTTGATTTTCTTGTACAAGGAAATAACTTTTTGTATACTGATCGATATATATTTTTGTAAGCTTACATTCCTATAAATACAAGTAGCTTTTAGTCCGAAAAGGCAAGTAGCCGTTGGAGCATTAAATACAATTAATCTTCGCATGATTTGCTCCATTGATTGGTTTAAACCTCTTGTCTTTTGCCTTTTGCAGCTTCTTCTGAATAAGGTAAGTAACCGTTAGTGGCTTGGTCTTTAACACAGGATATACCATATTCAGTGTTCTACATAAGAATAAATCATTTTTTATCGGAACTAAGCTTTTTAAATTTGTAGGCATTCCGATTTACAACGACTTTTTTAGTTTTCTACAACTTAAGTATCGTCTCAAATCTTGCAGTTGTAGGCAACAAAGAACACTTAAATTAAACATTTCTTGGATATAAAGAATCACTGTTTTCTATCTTATATATAATTTAAACAAAGAAGAATATTAAAGATGGAAGGCTGCTCGAGAGATGTTTGTGCCTTTTTCACGAGATTTGAAAAGCCCTAGAATAGAATCCCAAGGTTCAGTACTATAATATGTTATTAAATAAAACTTGGTAGATTTTTCTTTGTTTTGTTTTTTGTTTCTTATGGATTTAATGACACGGAAGAAACTGTTAATAGTCGAGGCTTTATGCAGCCCATCTGCGGACTAATCGAATCTCAGTTCAGACTCATATCTGCATTCAGTTCTCTCTCTGCTGAAAGCTCATCTGAGATTTTGGACAGTTGTGTGACATATATATTGTAAGAATATCAGATTTTATATTTGCATTGCCTTTATTCCATTGGCGATGTAAACAACTTTGGGCACGTCTTTTTCTCTAAAAATAGTACGTATATTTGTTTTTATGAGTGCATTTACTGTTTGAAATGGACCAATTACATGAATGATGAAGCACAACACAGAAAGGTGCCCAATCGCCTGTTCAATGTGTTTTTTTATGTACCTACCAATGTCTGCTATCATAATATATAGTAATTTTCTTATACTCAAGTCATTTTTTGCAAAGGTGAAATAAAAGAAATAGGGTTTTGTATACCGACCTTTATAACTTACAATCATTCAAGAATATGCTTAATTATTCTTGAAATAGCCCATTGTAACTATATGGAGAGAAATTGTTGGGGTTGACGGTAATATTTAATTCGGGCCAA
This sequence comes from Craterostigma plantagineum, assembly GCA_027422505.1. Classification (NCBI taxonomy): domain Eukaryota; kingdom Viridiplantae; phylum Streptophyta; class Magnoliopsida; order Lamiales; family Linderniaceae; genus Craterostigma; species Craterostigma plantagineum. Next base: position 17,950 of record JAPQWV010005031.1, on the reverse strand, counting down.
CGGTAGTTGTATTTGGACCCCGCGACAATTTATCGGGATATTAATTAAGTCGAAATGACACCGAAAGAACACCGAGATTTTACGTGGTTCGGCAATACCGCCTACCTGCACGGAGAGAGCACCACTTTACTATATTGAGAATATTACCACCGTATAAAATAACGCTCGTGTTTAAACCCAAACCCGAGACCCTTACCCACCCGGGTAATGTTTTTGTACCACTCTCAACTACCCAGTAAAAACTACACCCCCTCTCACCCTCTATCCACCCGGACAAGACTTCCTTTTTTTCTTTTCTTTTTCTCTCATTTTTCTCTCTCCTCTCTCACTTCACCCTCTCTCTCTCTCGTTGGTTTTTTTGGGGTGATTTACAACTAATCATCGATGGCTTTATATAGGGCAATTCCAAGCTACAAGCCAAAGGAAAAAACATCACTGCAAACGTCATTGGAGAAAACTCCTAGTTTGCTTTCTTCCCTTGTGAAAAATCAACAATTCTCCCCCCTTTTCAACACTCCTTTTCAATATATACGTCTTCTTTAGAGAGCACTCCAGTGAACCCGAGAATGAGAGTAACCGTTCGTAAATACCATGAACATCCATTGGCCTTTCTTGTAGCCCTACACATAATCCAATCAAGAATTTCGATCCTACCCCACTTGATTCATTCAGCAGCCAATCTTATGTGCAGCTATGTCGAACCGACTCGACCCGTCGATTCCCGAAGAGGGACTTCGATGTAACCCCTTCTCCAGCAGGACTTTCCTTCTCACCATCGTCTGCCTTATACCACGCGCGCAATTTTCGTGAATCCATCGAAGTCTGAGTATTATATACCATACTCACGTCCAGACGATACAAACCTTTGCACTCTTCTCCATTGTAGGACCATTCCGCCATGTGTGATTGCCAGGCTCCCTGCTATGAAACCCATAGCCTGAAATCTGACTGGCTCAAGAATATTAAATTCTAGCACCTTTGGGACACGTCACACCACCCAAAATGCATACCGCTCCGTCAACCATTTTGATCTCCCGTTCCAACACACTGAACAACACAACGATATCCATCGGCCCATGGAGATCGAAAAACCGTTTCCATTTCCCTAAACGCATCAAAATATTCTCTTTGAGCAAACCCGAATTTAATATCCTTCTTCCTGAGAACGAGCGCCATCATTAGAGACTGTGAGAATGTCTCTAAGATAAACCGTGTGCTACCTTCATTGTGGAATTTTCCTAGCCGCTTGTCCTTCTTCCTCCAAGTCGACAATTTCTCCTGATGTGTCCCGGCTCACCACATTTGTAGCATCACATGCCCTTCCCGCCACATCGATTTGGACCTGCTGTTATCCCCAAATCCCCTGGCGTTACACCTTCCTCTATGATTCACTCTGAAAAATAGCCAACACCCGGTATCACCAAAAATTTGACCGCCTTCTCTTTCATGCTCCAAAAAGAGTTGACTCCACCATCCACCGTCTGCACAGTCTCGTATCGGAGGTTGTGATCAAATTATCACCCGAATCAGGAAGAGAGGTAAGAAGTAAATGGGCCCTAATTCTTCCTCTTTCGACACATCTTGACCCAAAATTTCCGTCATTTACTCCGACTTTTCCTCGTCTCCCATCAAAGCTTATCACCCCAGCCTCGACAAACGAGCACATCCTTCACTCTTCTCTGCCGCAGAGTGAATCCTCCCGCACTAGCACATTGTCGCACTTTGTTGTCATCCGTCGTTATTATCCTTGCAGAGATTCAACAGCCCGGCCCAAATAGTACTGATCAGATATTTTCCAAGAAAGGCTAATGACCTGCCTCACAGCACTATTGCCATAACTCGCCAAAATTCCACCGCCGCACAAGCTCCGCCCACACCGAGCATCCCATCAACGATAACCATCTTGTACATCATTTCTTCAGCCCAAGGCATCACCTCGTTGAACCTCGCTCTGACACGGCTCCCCCCGATCGATGTTCCTTCTGATATCTTTTCTGATGTGGAAGATCAGACACAGCTGCAACCACAGAGCATACTTAGAATACCAGCAGGGTTTGGCTCTGATACCACTTGTGGGATTGAACGGTAATATTTAATTCGGCCAGCGGTAGTTGTATTTGGACCCCGCGACAATTTATCGGATATTAATTAAAGTCGAAATGACACCGAAAGAACAACCGAGATTTTACGTGGTTCGGGCAATACCGCCTACCTGCACGGAGAGCACCAGCTTTACTATATTGAGAATATTACACCGACAAAATAACGCTCGTGTTTAAACCCAAAACCGAGACCCCTTACCCACCCGGGTAATGTTTTTGTACCCACTCTCAACTACCCAGTAAAAACTACACCCCCTCTCACCCTCTTATCCACCCGGACAAGACTTCCTTTTTTTCTTTTCTTTTTTCCTCTCATTTTTCTCCCTCTCTCTCTCACTTCACCCTCTCTCTCTCGTTGGTTTTTGGGGTGATTTACAACTAATCCATCGATGGCTTTATATAGGGCAATTCAAGCTACAAGCCAAAGGAAAAAACATCACTGCAAACGTCATTGGAGGAAAACTCCTAGTTTGCTTTCTTCTCCTTGTTGAAAAATCAACAAGAATATATACAACTCTCTTACCTTATTCTTAATTAAACCAGACCCAATAGCCCATTTAAATTCCATAGTATCTGACGTCATCATTCCAAGAAAAAACGCATCTTTTTTTTAATCTTAATCGCAACTTGTCCAGAAATCACGCGCACACAGCAACATTTAATACAACAACCTCAAAAACCATGGAGTATACTTTTGTTGTCCGTGTGCCACAAAAAAAAAAAAGCAAATATCATACTTTATCCACACTCAACAAAACCCATTATTTATATAAAGAACAACCCTTTGAGGACTGTTAAATGAAGATAATAAGCCACCTTGCTTGACAATCACGTTGAAAAGAAAAGAAGAGATTAGTCATAATTTGCTACTACCCATGACTAATCAAATATAAGGACAAGAAGAGATCTGCTTTTTGATATTTGAGCAATCTTAGTTTGATTTAGTCTATGATTTGGTGTGAAAAGGTTGATACTTGTATGTTGCTTTTTTCCATAATCAGCACTATATATATCATGCATGTAATTCATCATATTATCATGAAGTAAAATCAGTAAAAATACCACCTAATATTCCACATAGCACGTCTGTTTTTTCATTCCTATTCGTTCTGTGCAAGTAAAATTACCAACAAATTGGTATCAGAGCCACGATGACGCAATACCGTCGTTATTCAATATTCTCCGAGTCAAGTGCGATCTTCGAAGGGGAGCACTACGATTATTGGAGTAGCCAAATGCAAACTTTCTTTATCTCGTTGGATCTTTGGGAAGTGATCGACAATGAAGAACCAACCCAAGACGAGAGCGAGTCCGACGAAGAAGATGAGGTTGAACCCGCCAAAACCGCCAAAAACCACCAAAGAAGACGACGCCGAAACCATCAAAGCACAAAAGGAGTTGAATAAGAAGGATGCCATGGTGCTACGATATATTCAACAAGGCGTTGGAAGATCCATTTTTCCTCGTATCTTTGGTGTTAAAAAGGCGAAAGATACGTGGACTATTTTGAAGCAAGAGTTTCAAGGAACTAAAAAAACAATCATCTTAAAACTACAATCTCTATGGCGAGATTTGATAATCTCAAGATGGACGAGAGAGAGACCGTTCGTGATTTCTCATCACGGACCACGGAGATCGTAAATCAATCAAAAGTTGTGCGACAAGATCCCAGACAAAGAGTTGTGGAGAAGGTGTTGCGATGTCTTCCTCCAAAGTTTGATCATGTGGCTGCCGCCATTGAAGAGTCGAAGGACTTATCCAAGATGACCATATACGAGTTGACGGGATCGCTCTTGCGCATGAGCAAAGAATCAATCGGTCGATCAATCAATCAATCGAACTCGCTTTCCAATCCAAACAAGCGAGCCGAAAGGAGTACTCCAAGGGCCGCCAAAATCAGAAGAATAAAAATTGGAAGGAAAGCCATCTCAAAAATTCGGCGAACAATCTTCCAAGTGTATCATTTGCAAGAAGACGAACCATGAATCTAAAGATTGTTACTTTAGATGCAAAAGATGCAAAATTCCAAACCACTCACAAAAGGATTGCTGGCATCAAAAATCTGAAGAAAAAGAAGACGCGAAGTTCTCCGAGCAACCGAGCGAAGAAACCCTTTCTACTCAAGTCACGTGGCGATTCAAGGAGTATGTGGTATTTAGACAGCGGGTGCAGCAACCACATGACGGGCACCGTGATCTCTTTGTTGATCTAAACGCGAGCGTTACTTCTCAAATCATTCTCGGGGACGGATCTCAAAGAAGCGCTGAAGGAAAAGGAACGATCGCTGTTCAGACAAAGAACGGAGAAAGGAAGTTCATTTCGGACGTGCTTTACGTGCCGAATCTATCTCACAACCTTCTCAGCGTTGGCCAACTTATTCAGAAGGATTTCTCGGTGCACTTTGATAACGGGAAATGCCAAATTGTTGAGAAGAAGAAGAACGTCGTCGTCGCAAACATCGAAATGAAGAATAAAATATTTCCTCTTACGATGCCGCTCAACCACAACCATGCGCTGAAGGCAGAAAATTCAGATTTGTCACGCTTATGGCACTTACGGTACGGCCATCTAAACGAGGAGGCGCTTCATCTCTTGAAAGCGAAAAATATGGTTATAGGACTTCCTAATATTCAGAAGACGAGCCATGTGTGTGAAGGTTGCATCTACGGAAAAATGCACAAGCTTCCTTTTCCAAAGACTTCTTGGCGAGCCAAAGCACCGTTGGAACTAATTCACTCGGATATATGTGGTCCGATGCAAACGCCAACACCGGAAACAAGAGGTACTTTATTCTCTTCATCGACGATTATACGCGGATGATATGGATTTATTTTCTCGGTCAAAAGTCGGAGGCATTCTCTACCTTCCTCCGGTTCAAGGCGCTTGTCGAACGGCAAAGTGGTCTTCTTATAAAGGCGCTAAGGACAGATCGAGGAGGAGAATATCTCTACAATCCATTCTTGGAATATTGTAAAGAAAATGGAATTAAAAGACAACTCACGGTGAGTCGAACGCCACAACAAAATGGTGTCGCCGAAAGAAAAAATCGAACAATTGTTGAAATGGCCAGGAGCATGTTAAAAGGGAAGGGCGTTCCAAACCAATACTGGGCCGAAGCGGTCTACTCAGCTGCTCATATTCTCAACCGATCACCTACGAAAGCTGTCCAAGATAAAACCGTATGAGGCGTGGTACGATCAAAAGCCGAGAGTTGATCATCTTCGAGTCTTCGGTAGTGTCGCTTTCGCTCATATTCCTTCTCAAAGCCGCGGGAAATTCGACGAGAAAGGTCAGAAGCTTCTCTTTATCGGCTACATTGATGAGTCCAAAGGATATCGTCTATTGGAACCCAACAACAAATAAAATCATATTGTCGCGAGATGTTATTTTTGATGAAAATGCAGTTTGGGACTGGAAAGTAAAATCGGTGGATCAAATAACTTATCTTAATCCATCATCATCATCTCAAATTCTCCGGCGGATCAGAATGTCGAGGAAAACTCGACTCCCCTTCAAGTCAAGAAGACGACGACGACGAAAGCCCTCCAAGGAAAACGCGCTCGATTCGAGAACTTTACAGAACCACTGAAGTGGTGCTATTTTCCAGCGAGCCTCAAACATTTGAAGAAGCATCGAATGAAGAATGCTGGACAAAAGCGATGGACGAGGAAATCTACCATCGAAAAGAACAAAACATGGGAGCTCGTCGACCTACCGAAATGAAAGAAAACCATTGGGCTGAAATGATCTACAAGATCAAGTATAACGAGAACGGCGCAATCCAAAAATATAAAGCTCGGCTCGTTGCTAAAGGCTACTCTCAAAGCATGGAGTCGACTTCACCGAAACATTTGCGTCGGTGGCCCGGATCGAGACTATTCGAACCGTTCTTGCTTAGCCGCCCAACTCGAGGTAACTGTGTATCAACTTGATGTACAATCAGCATTTCTAAATGGTGAAATCATGGAGGAGGTATATGTCGAGCACCCGAAGGATATAAAGTCGAAGGCCACGAAGCGAAGGTCTATCGATTGAAAAAGGCTCTATATGGGTTAAAACAAGCGCCACGCGCTTGGAATAGCAAAATAAATGGCTATTTTATTGAATTAGGTTTCAACCGGAGCCCTAGTGAATCATCGCTTTATGTGAAAAATTCAGGTGATGACTTTCTTGTTATTTGCCTTTATGTTGATGACTTGATTTATTTTGGGACAAATCAAACCATGGTGGATGAATTCAAGAAGGAAATGACGAAGAACTTTGAAATGACGGACTTAGGGAAAATGCAATATTTTCTTGGGATTCAAGTGAAGCAAAGGCCGGGAAGAATTTTTCTATCTCAAGAAAAATACATCGACGATCTTCTCAAGAAATTCCGCATGAGCGACTGCAAGCCGCTGTCAACCCCGATGGCTCTAAACGAGAAATTTCAAATTCATGATGATGCTGAAAAGGTTGATGAGAATCTTTATCGGAAGTTGATCGGTTCGTTGCTCTATCTCACACTAGACCGGACATCACCTATTCGGTAGTCTCCTATCTCGTTTCATGAACGAACCAAGTAAAATTCATTTTGTTGCCGCAAAACGTATATGAGGTACTTAAAAGGGACCAAAGTCTTGGCATCGAATTTAAAAAGGAAGAAAATTTTAATCTGGTCGGTTATAGCGATAGTGATTGGGCCGGTTCGGTGGATGATCGAAAAAGTACTTCCGGCTATATTTTCTGTCTTGGTTCAAACATAATATCATGGAGCTCAAGAAAGCAAAAATCAGTTGCGTTATCTTCTTCGGAGGCTGAATATATTGCTGCTACTGACGCCGCTTGCGAAGCAATTGGCTTAGAAGAATTTTGAAAGATTTAAAGTTTGAGCAGAAGGAACCAACCACGATTCACTGTGATAATATGTCAGCTATCGCGATGACGAAAATCCCGTGTTTCATGCAAGAAGCAAGCACATCGAGCTTCGTCATCATTTCATTCGAGAGTTGGTGACTCGAGGAGAAATTTCGCATGGAATTCGTCAATACAAATGACCAACCAGCGGACATGCTAACCAAGGCGATAACAACCGAGAAGTTCGAGAGTTCAAGAATCAAGTCAAGGTTGCAAATTACGAGGGGGTGTTAAATGAAGATAATTAAGCCACCTTGCTTGACAATCACGTTGGAAAAGAAAAGAAGAGATTAGTCATAATTTGCTACTACCCATGGAATCAAAATAAGGACAAGAAGAGATCTGCTTTTTGATATTTGAGCAATCTTAGTTTGATTTAGTCTATGATTTGGTGTGAAAAGGTTGATACTTGTACGTTGCTTTTTCCATAATCAGCACTATATATATCATGCATGTAATTCATCATATTATCATGAAGTAAAATCAGTAAATACCACCTAATATTCCACATAGCACGTCTGTTTTTCATTCCTATTCGTTCTGTGCAAGTAAAATTACCAACAGAGACTCCATATCCATCATCAAACACCTCACAAATTCAATCAAAAACCCCCCACCATAAAACCCAGTTAATAAAAAAAAGGAAAAGATAAAGCAATGAGTTCAAGCAGTAGAGCTTGGTTTGCAGCAGCAAGTGTTTTTGCAGTCGAAGCACTAAAAGATCAAGGATTGCAGATGATGGAACATGCCTTCAGATTGCTGCAAAATCACGCCAAGGCAAACGTAAGGTCGTACGGCACGCAAGCAAGGAAAATCAGAACCCTATTCTTCTTCTTCTTCTTCGACTGTTACTAAGGTCAGAGAGAAGATAGTAAGTTGAAGGAATCTGAGGAGTCGCTTAGGAAAGTTATGTTCTTGAGTTGTGGGGCCCTAATAATTGATTAAGATGATTGTATCTTCTATACATATATATAATATATATATATATATAATATTATATTAAGAATGATTTCTACATAACATGGATTCAATTCCAATACGTTTTCTATCTCAAGCACGAAACATCTTATGAACGACGATGATGGACAGAGGAACTAATTGCCTCAACTTTCATGATGGGAAAAGGTAATCTCTTGCCAATTTAAAGATTCCTTTCTCATCCATTTACGGCCATTTAGAACTAATGGGCTCCATCTGTTCAAGTTGGCCCAAATGGGCCTTTCCATCTGTTTATCTTGGCCCATTATCGTGTGGTTTGCAACCTATTTTGGTCATCTTACTGTAATATGGTTATACTTTTATGGGCTCGTTTGATATCGTGTTTAGAATTACATGGGTATAAGTTATTTGTGTATAGCTATACAAGGGATTTTGTTGATGTTTAATTTTAATATGTTTGATATGTGTGTATTAATTATTTGTGTAATGATATAAATTGCGTTGATAGATGTGTTTGAGATGTGTATAGGTATGTATGGATTAGTGATACACACCCCATAACCACCTTAGAGGTGTATGATATACAAGGCATATAACCAAAATCCTTGTAATAGACGTGTATAGCCATAAAGGCATGTATGGTTATACACAGATATCAAACACGAGCCAACTTATTCATACACACCCATACACACCAATACACACTCATACCACATATCAAACGAGCCGTATGTGTTATATTATATAGTACCAGTATATTTAGAACATTCAATACGCGCAACTATATCAAATCATTATATTTTGAATATTTCATATTATATAAGTAAATAAGATATAAACTTTTAACCTAAAGATAAATTGTAATATACTGAAATATTAAGAGTAAAATTGTAATTAAACATGCTAGATCAATGAACGTGTTTAGAGGGGGTGTGAATAAACACTTGGATGTTTTTCGGTTCTTAATCGGCTAAGGTTAGATACCGGTGCTTGATACTCGCGATTGTGACTTTGTGCGGAAGCGACCGGTCAGTTATTGAACTGAGACCGAATGTGTGATATGACGTGTGTGTGTGTGTGTGGAATGACCACAGAGATTTGTTATGGATGCAAAGTCTCCTACGTCTCCCCCCTTTCCGCAAGAAAGACTATTTCTAGAAGATTTGGTTTCGTTACAACCCCGTCGTAAAATCTTCGTAGCTAGACTCACACAGTACAACCCCGGGTATACTCAGCTAACTAAACTACTAGACACCATTAGACAACTTTTTACACTCCGTCTCTTTCAAGAGCTTTTTACAGTCGCTTGAGAAAAATTCACTTACTAAATAGTACAGTGAAGATAACACCTAATTTCTTTTCTTCGCTTTGAGCTTTGAGCTTTCTCTAGTATTTGATTTCTCGTGATAAAAGTGTCGCATGGTCTTCATGCCTCTTCTCTGCTATTATAGTGGGGCTTGATTGATAAGACCGTGTGGAGATAGCTCCTCGTACCGGACAATGTATAAATGCCTTTTTTTTTACCCAAAATGGGTCTGTCCGGTCTTCGTCGCAGTTCGCGCTGTGCCATTGCTTTATTCCATTTTAAGCTTGGCTTGACTTCAACTTGGCTCCTCCTTGCAGCCTTGCATTCAATGCTTGTCAGAAGTCTTCAGCTCCCGCGCCTTGTATAAATTTGAATCTTTGTCCACGTGGCACGTCCGGTATCTGCATTCCGGTCTTCAGTAAGCTTCCGTTAGCAGTCTGGATCCGTTGCTGATCGCGCTTGATGAGCTGCTGACTGGTATCCGGTTTCATCTATGTCTAACCGGTATACTTAATAAGTTGAGTCCAATCACCAAAACTGTTAATATGAATCCTTAAATTCACGATTTCTAAGAAAACACCTATCAAATTGACATACCAATTTGATAGTTTTTAAAACCACGAGGCTAATTATAGATACTAGTATGTTAGCACACCTAACGGGTGTGCAAATATATCAAATAGTTTATATTTTGAACATTTATATTGTTAATTAATTTTAAAAATTAAATTTAAGAATAAACCTGTAATAAATTAAAAATTAAGGATAAATTGTAGTTAAGCAATTAAAGCTACAATTATGAAATAATCATTACTAAATTGACAGACTAATTGGACAGTTTTTATCCACCCTATACTCTTTACATAGCGTATAGATTTTTTTTTAGTTTTACCTATTTCACGATTTTGAATATATAGGTTAACTTCCGACTATGATATCTCCCTATGGATGTCATGGTTCGATTCTCGTTACTATTATATTGAATTTGAGACAAATAATGTATATTAACACAACGAATTTCATGTTTCAAATTAAGTTATTTTTTTCTTAAATATCTCTTTAGAAAGTATCTCCATGGACAATGCAATCTCTTTTTCCTTCGATTCTTGGACGACTTCTCATATCACAAATTCTCAAAGTCCGTGGTCGGAAGGTAAATAAAAAAAAAAAAATCATCATATTCTTCTGCTTTTTCTTCGAATCGTGACAAACAAAAATTAAATAAACGTGAGCATATCATCTAATTTGCTGTTCGCCTCGTGACGTTAATGCCATTTAGCATTGACCCACTTTCTTATTTGGTCATCAAATAATTATGACACGTGGTATAGCAACAAAATTAAAATACGTGCACCACATAAATTCTAAAAACGAAATCGTAATATTCTACGCCACTTCCTCTCTTATATATCTTTGCCGAGAAAATGAGAGGACAAAAAAGAAGAGAAGATCATACCTATAATATAATATATATAGTTAAAGAACATTGAGGGTTATATATTTAAATAAGGATGTTAGAAGGCAAGGCAGTGATTGGCGAAACTGATATGTTGAAGACCATGCAAGAAGATGCACTTATCTTGCTGCAAAAGCACTCGACTCCTTTGATGTCACAGAGCCCACTGAGATTGCCAAATATTAAGCAGGTTATATATATTTATATACATTCAATTTAATATATACAATTTATATTTTTAGAATATGGATTGCAGGAATTTGATAGAGCATAGGACCTGGTTGGCAGTGTATAGTAGGGACTCATTTTGGTTCATTTGTCACACATTGCTATGGATGCTCATTAATTTTGCCATCGGAAATCTTTCGGTTGCTTTTCAAAGGGTTAACTGGCCAAGATTGTATCAAAGGAAATGATCAACTTCAATCTTAAAGATAGTAAAAATTTATACTGTTTTGTTACCTTTTTTTTTTTGTCTATAGTCGTAATGTAACGTTTATAAACTGTTCCACGCATCTAGTCTTTTTTCTGTTCAATCTTATTCTATTATACTCCCTCTGTTCCAATATAAATATCGTTCTACAGATTTCCTTTTTCTTAAAGGATGTCGGTTTGGCTTTTCGAAAAAAATAAAATTATGTGTGATTTCCAGATTTGCCCATCATATTAAATAAGGAAAAAAGAGGGATAACATCATACAGTGACATAATAATTAATGAGGGATAAAAGAGACATTTTAACTCATTTCTTAATATATGTGAAAAAGTCTTAAACGACATTAATATGGAACAAAGGGAGTCTTAAGGGTGGGGGTTAGGATAAAACCGTCAATTAGTCTGTATCAATTGACTAATCAAATTTTTTCTCCATATATTAAAAAACAAAAAAAACTTTTAAATGACCAATCATACTTTTTCTACATATATTAAAAAGATAAAAAAAGACTTATTAAACCTCTACCAAATTCTATTTTTAGTATATTACGTATTAAAACTATTAATATAATTAACTTTATTTTATTGAACACACGTAGGGTGTGTGCCAGAAATATAGTATCATTTATCATGCAAAGCTTGAGAGTAGGGGTGTTCACATGTCGGTTAACCGACCGAACCGAACCGAAACCGAAGTTTCGGTTCGTACCGAATACCGAACCGAAAAATTTCGGTGTTCGGTTTCGGTTTATTACTTCGGTAAACCGAACCGAACCGAAAACCGAAATACTATTTCTTATATTTTTTATATACAAATATATTATTATATAAAATATAAATGATATACTGTTATATTTCGTATTTAATAATATATCCACTATATGTAATAAAATATGGAAAATACTAGGTAATTGAAATTTTATACAAATATATATATATATATGAGATTATAATTATAATTTATAATATAAATCAAATTAATATATTTAATAAAATATGGAAAATATGAGGTAAATAAAAATTTCATGCAAATAATATATGATAATATGTATTTATAATTTAAATCATATTAATAGTATATTTTTATTTTTTTTTATTAAAAATCGATTTTTGGTCGGTTAAGCGAACCGAACCGAAAAAAATTCGGTTAAAACCGAACCGAACTGAAATGTTTCGGTTCGGCTTCGGTTAATGAAATTCTCGAACCGAACTTTCGGTTGTAACCGAATGAACACCCCTACTTGAGGGTTAGTTGTAATGATAATTCAGTGTTACTGTTACGTTTATACGTTCTCTAAGCCATTTCCAACCGAAAAAACGCATTCTCAAATCAAACGCATTCTCAAACTCAAAATGCAGTACTTCTCCAACCGATAAATCAATTCGCAAACTTAAAAGACCATTATTGTAATATTCTCAAACGCATTTTTTGGGATATCTCATTCCCAAAACGCATATATGCTTTTGAAACAGGAGAGAGAAGATGAAAACACATTTTGAGTGTGCGTTTGGTGTATGGTTGGAGAACTTTTAGTATATAATTTGGGTTTTGGGGTATCGATTGGAGATGCTCTAAGCGTCCTTCTAGGGGCTGATCCTTCTAGAGGGCTGTTGTTATATGTTAATTAAATCTTCAAGGTTATTACTGCAAGAATAATCTGTGACTCTATTGAGATATGCTGAGAATGATAGTGTCTCATTCGCCGCATAGAAAAACCTTAAAAAAAACTTTCTTAATAGGAATATAGATGCGTATTCTTTGGAATAAAACCTTTCTTTCAATCAATGGGGAAACCTCAACTAAATCCCCATTCCCTTATTTCTATCAACTAACTCCCCATTTGATATTATTTATTAGTAAACTCCCTAACTCCAACAATCATACACTAACTCCCATGGACGGTTTTGCCCGTCAGTTATTTATCTTTCTTCTCTCTTTCTTCTCCAAAGCATCACCAACGTAACTTTTCAATTTCAGCCCCCATGTCCACCTGGTAAAGCTCTCGTCGGCGATGGAAAGCCCCTGCACGCGCCAGAAAAGCTTCGACCTTGCATAATATACCGTGGACTTCTCGGTCTAGGTGAGTTGAGGTAGCTTTTTTTGTTGTTTTTTTTCACTGTGGTTACACCTTTTTAATCTTGACCTCGATCGAACGAATTTGAGTTAGAAAAACTTCGTTGAGGTATATTAGAAATGTCTGTGGCAGTGGCATTGACCTAAATTGGATATCGTGTTGTGGGTATCGCAATTTGGGTATCGAGCTGTGGGGGTGTCGCGATTTGGTGTCGAGCTGTTAAAAAGTTGAATTTTCCTCGTGTTTTCTACGATTAGCATACTGTGGGTGTCGAGTGAGATTAGTATTTGGATAAAATTGGCTAATTTATTGGTTAAAGCAATCTATTATACGCAGTACCAAAGTATGTTGAATTACAGTACCCGTATATTTTCAATGAAAGTATATTGTGAAGCTTTCTAGCAGTATCATATGTAATTATTTGTCGTTTTACAGGTTCTATACGAAGCTATGTTGTCTACAAATGTCTTTGGTGGATGAAACGATAGGTTATGGCACATCTTTTCTCGGTATGTGTCGATAGGTTAGCGCAACATTCTTACGTCGATATGTTCTTTATTACGATGTTGGTGGTTAAATGATATTAATATTGTCGATATGCTTGATAGTAATATTGTTGGTGGAGGATGATACTGATATCAATACTATTATTGGATGAATAAACACATGGTACAGAAAGATACTACAAGTAACCTACGTATGGTACTATAATAGCTTACCATAAGGTAACCACTAAAATCTATCTATTGGTACTACAAACACATGTGCATTGGTACTATAAATTTGGGTAAGAATTTTTCGACGTCGTCCGAATTTTTTGATACTACACTAGCTTACGATACGGTACCATATATTGTCGATATATTGATATCAATACTACTGTTGGATGAATTAACACCTGGTACAGAAGATACTACAAGTAACCTACGATGGTACTACACTATCTTACGATACGGTACTACGAAAATCTATATATTGGTACTACAAAAACGTGGTACGAAAATGATGCTACAAGTAACCTACGCATGATACTACACTAGCATATGTTATGGTACTACGAACATCTACATATGGTACTACACAAATATTTGTATATTGGTACTACAAGCATTTTTAGGGTAGGAGTCTCTATAGTTACACATGGTATGGAAAGATACTACAAGTAACCTACGCAAGGTACAACACTTGCATATGTTATGGTACTACGAACATCTATGAATTGGTACTGCAAAAATCTGTATATGGGTACTACAAGCGTTTTTAGGGTAGGAGTCTCGATTCACATGGTACGAAAGATACTACAAGTAACCTACATATGGTACTACACTAGCTCACGGTTCGGTATCGCAAACATCTATATGTTGGTACCACAGACATATGTATGTCGGTACCACAAATTGGATAGGAGTTTTCCGACGCCGTCTGAATTAATTTTGGTCCGGGACTATGTTACCATTGTTAAAATACCTTAGTGATGATTTGGTATCAATATTGGTGGGTCAATATTTAGAATTATGGATTATTACGTTGAAAACCCCAATTTTCTTTCTACTTATCAGGATACTAGTAAGAACATCTTACTACATAGTCAAGGTTTTTTATCGATCGAAATTACTGTTATATTTTATGTTATCGTGTGTTTGATTCTATTATGTGACATATTTTGGAAGTTCGCATGCCTTATTTGCAGAATAATCTACGTGTTTTTAACAACTAAAAACGGATACGAAAGTGATACTACAAGTAACCTACGCATGTACTATACTAGTATATATTTTGGTACTACGTACATCTATATATTGGTACTACAAAAATCTGTATACTGGTACTACAAGCGTTCTTAGGGTAGAAGTCTTGATAGTTACACATGGTACGGAAAGATACTACAAGTAACCTAAGTATGTACTACCTAGCTCACTCACGGTACAACAAACATCTATTTGTTGGTACTACAAACAGATATATGTTGGTACTACAAATTTGGGTAGGAATTTTTCGACGGCTTCCGAAATATTTTTGGTCCGGGACTATGTTACCATAGTTATATATACTTTAGTGATGATTTGATCAATATTGGTGGGTTAATATTTAGAATTATGGATTATTACGTTGAAACCCCAATTTCTTTCTACTTATCATGATAGTAGTAAGAACATCTTACTACATAGTCAAGGTTTTTATCGATCGAAAGTTAGTGTTTATATTTATGTTATGTGACGTATTTTGGAAGTTTGCATACCTTATTTGCACAATAAGCTACGTGTTTTCTATAATTAAAACGTGGTACGACAATGATACTACAAGTAACCTACACATGGTTCTACATTAGCATATGTTATGGTACTACGAACATCTACATATTGGTACAACAAACGTTTAGGGTAGGAACATACGTATGGTACCTCACTATCGTACGGTATGGTACTAGAACACTATCTATATATGGTATAAACATATGTATGTAATACAAATTGGGTAGTAGGAATTCCGATTTTAGAAACGTGGTACGAAAAAGATACTACAACTAACAAGGTAGATACTACAATTTCGTAAGCTTTGGTATACGAAAACTAATATTGGAACATGTATATTGCAAACATATGCATATGTATATTGGTAATACAAAATTTGGGTAGGAATTTTGATTATTCGAAATATGGTACGAAAATACTACAAGTAACACACTTATGGTACTACACTATCGTAGGGTATGTTACTACGAACATCTATATATTGGAACTACACAAAAATATATATATTGGTACTACAAATTTGGATACGATTTTTCGACGCCGTGCGAGGTTATTTTTTTTGTCCGTGACTATGACCACAGTTATAAACACTTTACTGATGATTTGGGTATCAATATTAGTGGGTTAATATTTAGAATTGTGGATTATTACATTGAAATGCTAACTTTCGTTTCTACTAATTATGATACCAGAAAAACATCTTACTAAATAGTCATGATTTTTGATCGATTGAAAGTTAGTGTCTTATTTAATGGTATCGTGTGTTTAGTTATATTATGTACCGTATTTTGGAAGTTCTCATGCCTTATTTGCACAATAATCTATGCGTTTTCGATAATTTAAAATGTGGTACGGAAAAGATACTACAAGTAACCTACCCATTGATACGACACCAGATTATGATATGGTACCTCAAACATCTATATATTGGTACTATACACATGATGTATATTGGTACTACAAATTGGGTAGGAATTTCGTTTGTTAGAAACGTGGTACAAAAAAGATACTACAAGTAACACACGTATGGTACTACACTATCGT
This sequence comes from Craterostigma plantagineum, assembly GCA_027422505.1. Taxonomy (NCBI): domain Eukaryota; kingdom Viridiplantae; phylum Streptophyta; class Magnoliopsida; order Lamiales; family Linderniaceae; genus Craterostigma; species Craterostigma plantagineum. The sequence goes on along the minus strand of JAPQWV010005031.1, from coordinate 1,446 downwards.
AGCGTATAGTATTACGAGTATCTATATATTAGAAACTACAAACATATATATATTGATACTACAAATTTAGGTAGGAATTTTTCGACGCCGTCCGAGTTTGTTTTGGTCCTTGACTACGTTAGAATAGTTATAAATACTTTACTGATGATTTGGTATTATATTGGTTGGCTAATATTTAGAATTAGGATTATTACATTGAAACCCCCAACTTTCTTCTACTTATTTGATACTAATAAGAACATTAGTACGTAGTCAAGATTTTAGATCGAGTGAAAGTGAATGTTTATATTTATGTTACCATATGTTTTAATTTTATTATTTGACTTTGGAAGTTCACATGCCTTATTTGCACAAAATCTATGCGTTCTCGGCAGGCTTAATGCTCAAGAATCTACGTATTTTCGAGAATCAAACGAAAGGTACGAAGAAGGTACTACAAACAACCTACGGATGGTTTCTACAACAGCGTAAGTTATAGTACTGCAAAGTTCCATATATAGGTACTGCAAATGTGTTTATATTGGTACCACAAATTAGTTTTGGCGTTTTCGACGCCATTCCTCCGGTACATAAAAGATACTACAAACAACCTACGGATGGTACTGTAATAGCATATATCATTGTACTGCAGAAGTGCATATATGGGTACTACGAAAGTGCTACATTGGTACCACAAATTAGAGGGCGTATTTCGACGTCGTACGGGTATTTTTTGGTCCGTGAGTACGTTACTATTGTTAAATATACTAAGCTGATCATTCGATATCAAAATGGCGGGTTAACATTAGAATCAAGGATTATTACGTTCACTGGGTAAGTAAAAGAAACAAAACAACCTGTGGATGGTACTACAATAAAAAAACCAATTGTACTGCAAATCTAGCATAATGGTACTACATAGTTGCTTGTTTAGGTACTACAAAAAATACCTGGAACAAAAACATAAAGAAGTCACAAAAAGTAAGACGATCAACAACGTATCAGTATCAAAACAGATAAATATCACTCAAATAAGTGGAACATGCAACTAGACCCGTCTGTAAGTATCGTGGCAAGCATGAAGCCATGATACAATTTGACGTCAACTTCGTCAAGATGCCTCCCACGAGCAACCGTCTCCACGATGTATCGCTCTATGGACATTGCAGTATGTATGTCGTAATCCACGCCCTCCGGATTCTGCTACCTCGTCGACTTCAGTGCCATTTTGTATGAGACAAAAACTAGATAATCAAATAATAATTTTACTACGGTACCATTAATTATGTAATGTGGTACCAAAAACATATACAAACAGTACCAATTCAAATTTATGTACCCAGAAACAACCAAAACTCGTACCAAGACCGTCACAGATGCAGTACCTTTACTTCGAACAGTGAAGTAGAAGCTAACAAACCCTAATTTGAATGATACTAAAACCCCAAATCAAAAAATGAAGAATTA
>JAPQWV010005030.1:0-23595 GCA_027422505.1 Craterostigma plantagineum | reverse complement strand
GAGAATTTGAAAGCATTGCTCAATCAACAAGCTAGCAACTCACATCAGACTGGCACTGCCCTACCAATCCAGACAGAAAAGACAGCAGGTATTTTGCTTGTCTTTCAACTTACCAGACTTAACTGACACTAGTTCTTGGTTGATTGACTCGGGAGCCACTAGGCACATATGTGGTAACTCAGATCTGTTAGATGAATGCATGAAGTTAGGAATCCAAGGTGATTTTACCTGATAATTCTATCATTAAGGTCATAAGGCAGGGACTTTCAGATTAAATCAGGCTATAGTACTAACAGACATCTTATATGTGCCACAATTTCATTTAATCTCATTTCTGTTAGCATTCTTGCTAGTTTCTAACTCTTGCAGGTTTGTGTTTGAAACTAATGGATTCTTCATTCAGGATCATTCAAACGAGTGATTGGCAAGGGTAGGCAAATAAGTGGGCTGTATGTCATCCAATCAGAACACATTGCTCAGCTGTCTGATTGTAGCAATAACTGTGTGCCTGTTAGCAGCAACAATCATGTGTTCCTCAATAAGATTTCTTCTGATCTATTGCATAGTAGACTAGGTCACCCTTCAGATCATGTAATAGACATATTAAGGAAGTCTATAAGTGCAGAAGTTAAGCCACAACACACTTTCTGCAAGATATGTCCACTAGCAAAGCATAAGAGACTGAAATTTCCATTTGACAGAAAACTTGCTTGTAGTGCTTTTGATCTCGTTCACTGTGATGTGTGGGGGCCATTCCATGCTCCCTCACACTTAGGACACCAGTACTTCATAACTATTGTGGATGACTTCTCTCGATTTACTTGGGCTTTTATGATAAAACAAAAAATCTGAAGTGCAAGCTGTGATGACATTTTTCTTAGCATTCGTAGAACTCAGTTTAAGACTAGAGTTAAGACAATAAGAAGTGACAATGCAAGAGAATTCAACCTTTCCACTTTATTCAGAGATAAAGGCATCGTGCACCATCTTTCTTGTGTGCAAACTCCACAACAAAACTCGGTTGTGGAGAGGAAGCACCAACACTTGTTGAATGTAGCACGTGCACTGTTCTTTGAGTCTAAGATTCCCATAGCATACTGGTCCGAATGCATCCTCACAGCTGTTTATTTAATAAACAGGACTCCATCTGCTAGCTTGAAAAACAAAGCCCATATGAATTACTTTATCAAAGAGCAGTTGATTATTCATTTCTTCGAGTGTTTGGCTGCTTGTGTTTTTGTTCAACTCTTGGTGCAGGTAGGAGAAATTCGAACCACGAGCCAAGGAATGTGTCTTCATTGGATATCCCAATGGCACCAAAGGGTACAAGTTGTTGGACTTAGCTACAAGGGAAGTCATAATTTCAAGGATGTAAGGTTTAAAGAGGATGAGTTTCCTTTTAAAAAGGAGGCCCTCTTGCAAGAATCCGCAGATCCTTTTCCTAATCATGTACTACCTAGGCTTGCATGAGTGATCATACGCTGGAAAATGGTATCCAGTCCAGGAATTCAGCACCTGCAGAGGATACTGCACCAGTCACAGATTCTGTGTTGGAAGGCAGTACTCAGCCTTGGCTAGAAGATGAAGAACCAGGATGTCATACTACCAATTCCATGCCTTATTCCCCTCACTCTATAGAGGAATCTTACCACGAGCAGTATACAGAGCAGGAATCCAGTGGCCTATCAGAACCACTACTGCTGCCTCATCAGACTAATGGGAACTCAGGAAGTCAGGCAGGCAGGCAAAGCGACCTCAATATCTGGATGATTATCACTGTAATAATCTCATTGATAGCAGAACCAGGTATCCTCTGTCAAAGGTACTGTCTTACAGGAACTTTTCTGACCAGTTTCAGTCCTCAGTTCATACTGTCATGGTGGAAAAGGAGCCTAACAGCTTCTTCCAAGCTTCACAATCTGCAGAATGGATGGCAGCAATGCATGATGAGTTGAGGGCACTCGAGGAGAATGGGACATGGTCCATAGTTCCATTACCAGATGGCAAGAAAACCATAGGTAACAGGTGGGTTTATAAACTCAAGTTCAATTCAGAAGGCAAAGTAGAGAAGCACAAAGCCCGTTTGGTTGCTAAAGGATACGATCAACGAGAGGGAGTGGATTATATTGACACATTTGCACCCGTGGCGAAACCAAACACCATCAAAATCATCTTGACACTAGCTGCAAAACTCAGGTGGAATTTGGTGCAAATGGATGTCAATAACGCCTTCTTGAATGGAGAACTCTCAGAAGAAGTTTATATGAGCTTGCACCAAGGTTTCGAGAGCAGATATGCAATGGGAGACGCTGCTAACCAAGTGTGCAGGTTGCACAGATCACTATATGGCCTCAAGCAAGCATCCCGACAATGGAATAAACGGTTTACTGATGCTGTCACAGATTTTGGGTTTTAAACAGACGCAGTCTGACCATACTTTGTTTCTTAAGGGGCAGGGACATCAATTAGTTGTTTTACTTGTATATGTAGATGATATCATCATAGCCGGACCATCAGACAATGCCATCAATGAGACTAAAGCTTTTCTGAGCTCGTGCTTTAAGTGAAGGATTTGGGAGAGCTGAAATTTTTTCTTGGTGTGGAAGTTGCAAGGAGCGAGGCAGGCATATATCTTACACAGCGGCAGTACACATTACAGCTGTTGGAGGACACGGGTTACATCCATGCCAAGCCTCTACCACACCAATTAGCCCCAGTGAAAATATTACAAGCCAAGATGGGGAGCCTCTCGCAAATCCTTTCCAGTTTAGACGATTGATTGGCCGGTTGTTGTACCTCACTTTCACCAGACCAGATATATCCTATGCCGTACAAACGTTAAGCCAGTTTATGTCATCTCCAAGAACTGTCCATCTTCAGGCTGCGCACCACCTCCTGAGATACCTCAAGAACTCCCCAGGCCAAGGGTTGCTCATGTCCTCCACACAAGATCTGTCACTTAAGGCCTTCTCTGATGCGGACTGGGCGGCCTGTCGAGACACTCGCAAGTTAGTAACAGGTTATTGCACCTTCATGGGAGATACCTTGATCACTTGGAAGGCCAAGAAGCAGGCCATAGTTTCACGCTCATCCACAGAAGCTGAATATCGAGCCATAGGCGCCGTTGTAGCCGAAGTTCTGTGGATCAAACATCTCTTGGCTGACTTGCACATTGGATTAATCCAGCCACCAGTAGTCTACTGCGATAATCTTTCAGCCTTGAGGTTGGCCTCGAATCCCAAATTCCATGAGCGATCAAAACATATCGAGATTGACTGTCACTTTATCCGGCATCATGTGATCAATGGGTCGATTAAACTGCTACCCGTAAGGACTGATTTTCAGCTTGCAGACATCTTTACCAAAGCACTCACAGGACCTCAGATCAAACAGTTATTGCTCAAGATGTCTGTTATCGACCTATACCATCCATCTTGCGGGGGGATTTCAAAAATGAACCACGCATTTTAATGTTACCAAGAACAGAGCAGAGGAGTTACTGTTGCATTGCTGAGGCTGTTTTTAAAAGGACTACGCGCGACTTGATAAACAGGTTCACTTATGAAGTTGTAATTGACAGCGACGACTTCAACTCAAGGGGCGCTCTCTACTTATAAAGTCGTATTAGCGCTTTTACTTATTGTTGAGTGCATATTTTGGCGCGCATGTTTAAATAGCGGGCAAGAGTCTTCATTCAGTGTGTGTGATCATTTACCACTGTGTGTAGTGTGTGATTTCTTGGAGTGTTTCAGAAGTGCGATGCGTGTGTGAATAGCTTCTGTAACCTGTAAAAACACTCTGAAAGAATCGAGATTATCATTCTCCGTGGACGTAGGATCAATTGAATCCGAACCATGTTAATCCGCGTTCTTCAATTTCTTATTCATTTTCATAGAAGCTAATAGCAGTTGCTGGAAATATATGTGAACCAAATCTCAGATTGGACCCTAAATCTGCTCGAGAAATTATGAAGGATGTACATGTCATTGTAGATTCTGCAGCGAGCACAACCTGAATGAAAGGTTCAATATTATACCACTAAATAGATGCTGTGTTATAAGAGCGTCTGATTATACATATAATATCTGTAGATCCGATGAAAATTATATAATCTTTGTTCCTCAAATATACACATGCACCTGACATTGATATAAAACATGAAAACGTTTTCCCAGGTATGACACGTTACTCGACATAAACGTGGTTGCCCCTTTAAGGCTAATGAGGTTTGCCAAAACGTGCAAGAACCTCAAGTTATTCGTTCATATTTCAACAGGCAAGTCCATGAATAACGCAGTGTAATAATTGTTGACTCTATTATTCATAATGATTTTGAACTATTCTAATAATACATACACATGCAGCCTATGTTTGTGGAAGAAATGAGGGCCTTATACCTGAGAAAACCATTGGGTCAAAATTGGAAAAATAACGTCGAAGATGATAATCATATATCGTCGATATCTTCCTTATCTCCTCCTCAACTCGATTTAGCCGAAGAGATTAGCCTCGCAATGAAATTGTGTCGTACTTCACAAGAATGTGACGTGACCAAGAATTTGAAGCGATTAGGTCAAGAGAGGTGAATAACTAAAAATCCAGGGTTTTATTATTTCCCTTAATTGCTGAGATTTGACAACGTACTATTTACATATAGGGCAAACTTATTCGGATTCTACAATGCGTATCACTTGACGAAAGCGCTAAGCGAAATGGCGATTGACGAAATAAGGGGAGAAACGCCCGTTCTTATAGTCAGGCCATCCGTTATCGAAAGTACATATAACGATCCTTTCCCAGGATGGATACAAGGGAACAAGTGAGTACATTTTTTGCCCACTATGTTTCATCTAACTAATAACCCTAGAAATATCTCCATTTTTCGCAAGCAATTATTAACTACGCCAACTCATCATTTTATTTTTGTAACAGATGTTTCGACCCAGTGATCATCTCTTACGGAAAAGGTCAGCTTCCTGCATTTTTGGCCGATCCTCGAACGCACATAGATATCGTAAGCTTACTCCATTTTTTTTCATTTAAAGAGTTGTGAAATCGAATAATCGTTTGTATTTCTACGTTATTCAGATCCCTCTAGACTTTGTAGTAAACTCGATGATCGCAAGCATCGCAAAACACGGAGGAAGCAAATCGAAGCCAATGCTTAGCGTTCACCACGTGGCGTCTGGCGTGGCCAACCCTCTTCAGTTCCAGGATTTCTTCGGAATACTCCACGAGTATTTTAACTCGACGAAATATTTATTCGACGATGGACGAAGTAATACTATACAGAGAATTAAGTTGTTCGACAATTATAACGATCTCTCAAAGTACACTAGGGATGCAATGCTGGGCGAGCGTGTTAGTGGAAAGAGCGACGCAAAAATCGGTAGGCGAAGCAAAGCGGGATTGCTTACGCCGAGCAGCTATGCAAGATGTACGAGTTCATCGGTTTCATCAAAGGAAGGTTAGAAAACTCAGTAACGACAAAATCTTTCGTTCACCGATGTAAAGAAACCCTAAACTTTCATTCTTCGTTCGACGATTGCAGATTCGACACTGGCAACACAGACAAGCTACTAGAAGAGATGTCCGATGAGGAAAATCGAATTTCGAAATCGACACGAGAAATATAAACTGGAGAAAGTATTTCATGGAGAGCCACATTACTGGATTGGAGAAACATGTTATGAAATGAAATCACAGTAGCTCATCTATTTAAGTGTGTTTATGTTATTATTCATGTATCTTCATGTATTGTATCAATAATCCGACAAGAAGCTAATAAGTGAAACACGTATTTTGTGCACGGTATGCACAAACGTAACGAACACATACGGCACTCATGGATTTGTTATTAGTTCCATGGAAGAGACAACGGCTTATACACAAACTCACGAGGAACGAACGATCCATAGTTTTTTAAGTCTTGGCGATGGAGCTGATATTCAATTATATGGAACCTCCTTTCCTTGAAAAGCCCGAGTGGGTAGTCGATAATTCTAGTGGGACCGTTGATGGATGTCGAGGATAGCCTAACACAAAAATTACATCTTTTTTTTTGGATGCATTTTATGGTTGATTGTTATGCATTCATAATTTTTCTTCTATATACGACACATAACGATTGAGCTTGTTTTACTTTACCTCGGTTGTTGTTTGTCTTCTTTCATGTTACAAACGGCAAGGCGTTTGCATCAAATCTGGTTGGTGATATCTGCTGCAAGGAAATATGTTTTAACACGAAAAGATTTTAACACCTGGAGAAAGTGCGTCCGCAAATGATCAGTTGGATGATATGTATGAATCGAATAATGGCGTGGCAGCGGACCCGGTCGAATAATATTACTTTAATTACATTTATATATGAAAAATCAAGATCTGGTGATATAACCCAGGGGCTTCCAAAAGTAGAACAGTGTTAGAAGTGATATTTGGGTAACTAAAGATAAATTGTGGACACCGAGATTTATCGTGGAAAACCCCCAAACAAATCGGGGTAAAAAACCACGGGCAAGGAAGAAGAATCCACTATAGAGGAAATGTAGGAGTTACAGCCTCTCGTACTACAAAGGAGAAAACCCTCAACCTCTCTCTTTATAGTCGGAGAAAATACCCGACAAACTCTCTATTATTTTTCCCTCTATTTATTCTTCCCTGGTACTGATCCCTCTCTTTCTCTCTTGGGATTTCTCCCTGTGGGTTGCCCAATTTCCACTGATGCTCCGTAGCCTTATTTATAGGCAAATATTGCAACATGCGAACAAATAAAGAAATCAGCCCACCATAGAACTCGGCGCCACCTTCTTCACTTTAGCATTTATTTGACCAAGAATCATGGGCGCCTACTTCTTCTTATTTCTTGACTTTTCAAAGGCCATATGTCGACAATCTCCCACTTGAAGATTTGATTGAGGATCAATCGGATCTTCACACTATTCTTTCTCTCTTGCCATTCATGTTGCTTATGTCTCCGGAGGAACGACATCAAAATGAACTTGTCAGCATTGACCGAGTCAACGTATCCTCTGACAGTAAAGTCTGCTCCTCCGTAATATAATGCAACATCTGAGGTTCCTCTGATATATCGTAAGATCCTCTTCACCGTGCTCCAATGCTCTTTGCCCGGATACGCCATGTACCGACTTACTACTCCACTGCATGTGCAATGTCTGGTCGTGTACAAATCATCGCGAACATAAGACTTCCCACCGCTGATGCATACGGTACTCGAGATATCTCCATCCTTCCCTCTTCACTGCTAGGACTCATACTTGAGGATAATTTGAAATTAACAAGAAGTGGGGTAGAAATTGGCTTACCATCTTGCATATTGAAGCGTCGCAAGACCTTCCTCAGATAGTTCTTCTGCGAAAGCCAAATCTTTCTGTTATTTCTGTCTCGGTGAATTTGCATCCCTAGAATCTTGTTTGCTGGTCCCAAGTCCTTCATTCAAATTCACTAGCCAACTGTGCCTTGAGTTTTTCAACACGATCTTTGTTGGGGCCTGCTACCAACATGTCGTCAACATACAACAGTAATATGATAAAATCATTTTCACCAAACCTCTTGAAATATGCACAAGGGTCTGCATTTAATATGTTGTATCCAAGGCTCATGATGAAGGAATCAAATCTCTTATACCAACACCTCGGCGCCTGTTTGAGACCGTATAGAGATTTGTTCAACCTGCAAACCAGTTCCGTTTTCTTTGTCTTCAAAACCTTCCGGCTGGAGCATACAATTCTCTTCTTCAAGATCTCCATGAAGAAAAACCATCTTCACATCTAGTTGCTCTAGATGTAGGTCGAATGTAGCACACATCGCCAGGAGTACCCGAAACAGTCGTCAGTCGAACCACAGGTGAGAATATCTCGTTGAAGTCAATACCTTCTTTCTGAGCGTAGCCTTTAACCACCAGTCGTGCACGAAACCGCTCTACTTGATCATCGCTGTTCCGCTTGATCTTAAAGACCCATTTATTGCCGATTGCCTTTCTGTCGTTCGGTAGTGGCACCAGCTCCCAAGTCTTGTTTTTCCGTAGAGCTTCCATTTCTTCTTGCATTGCCGCCAACCACTGATCTGCATCTGAACTATCCAGTGCTTCTTGAAGAGTTGATGGGTCTCCGTCATCAGTTAGAAGACAGTATGCAACGTTGCTGTCCATATCGTAATCTTCATGCCAGGATGGTGCGGCTCTTTTGCGTGTGCCCCTTCTATGTTCTGGCTCTGAAGATTTAATTAGCCCTTCCTCGTGCTCCGGTGCTACTTCAGAAGAATCTTGTTCGATAGACTTCCCTTCCACCTGAATCGTCGTAGTTTCTGGGCTTTCCTTTGTAGTGCTATCATTTTCTCCGATTATTTATCTTCTAAGAAGATAACCTCCCTGCTGATGACAACCTTGTGGGCAGTGGGATCCCACAGACGATACCCCTTCACACCATCAGCATACCCCAAGAACAAACACTTTCTGGACTTTGGATCCAGCTTCGTAGTTTCTTGGGCGTTGTACATTACGTACACAGGACTTCCAAATACATGGAGTTTGGAATAATCCACTGGCTTCCCTGTCAACATCTCCATCGGCGTCTTCTGATCAATTGCCGTCGAAGGCGATCGATTGATCACGTAGCAGGCGGTGTTGACTGCTTCTGCCCAGTATGATTTATCCAGACCTGCAGCTCCCAACATGGCTCTTGTTCTCTCCAACAAAGTCCTGTTCATCCGCTCCGCCACTCCATTTTGTTGTGGAGTATACGCCGTAGTGAAGTGCCTGTTGATACCTTCCCTTTTACAAAAGCTATCAAAATCTCGGCCAGTATATTCTCCTCCATTATTAGTCCTCAAACATTTTTTTTATCTCGTCTGTCAGCGTGGCTGGTTTTCCATCGATAGCCTCCAGACAGCCATCCTCCCGCAAGATTTATCTTTAATTTCCACAGTGAGAAATTTCTCTCCGTTGAACTTTTCGATATCAAACTTCGCCGCCATAATTTCTGCTCAGTCGTGAGTGATACATCCGACGGGGTTGCAGGAGATAATTATTGAACTCGTACCGGCTTTTTCGTCGCCGTAACAAGGGCGTATAATATCTATTATTTTCTGATGTGGAGGGTCCCACGTTAGTGGCAACCACAGAGCATACGATAAACATATATATATAACCCAAGCTTGGCTCTGATACCAATTGATGGCGTGGCAGCGGACCCGGTCGAATAATATTGCAATATTTGGGTAATTAAAGATAAATTGTGGACACCGAGATTTAACGTGGAAAACCCCCAAACAAATCGGGGTAAAAACCACGGGCAAGAAGAAGAATCCACTATAGAGGAAATGTAGGAGTTACAGCCTCTCGTACTACAAAGGAGAAAACCCTCAACCTCTCTCTTTATAGTCGGAGAAAATACCCGACAAACTCTCTATTATTTTTCCCTCTATTTATTCTTCCCTGGTACTGATCCCTCTCTTCTCTCTCTTGGGATTTCTCCCTGTGGGTTGCCCAATTTCCACTGATGCTCCGTAGCCTTATTTATAGGCAAATATTGCAACATGTGAACAAATAAAGAAATCAGCCCACCATAGAACTCGGCGCCACCTTCTTCACTTTAGCATTTATTTGACCAAGAAATCATGGGCGCCTACTTCTTCTTATTTCTTGACTTTTCAAAGGCCATATGTCGACATCGAACTCACGACTCTGAAGTTTGAGTCGCAGTAGAAGAACATTGATAGGCGTAGTATGAATCCATAAGAGAACGGTAATGAGACTGTTGCCTTTGTTGGTTTAGGTGGTGATGAAGTTCGGCGACCTTATGCTTCAACCTTGCCACGTCAGACTCGACAAGAGCTTTCTCCTCGAGCTCCGCCCTCGTCTTTATTTTTTTAAATGAAAAAAAAGAGAACGATTCGGCATTTTTTAGCAAAATATCCAGGAAGTTTTTGGAAAATACAGCTGAGAAGGAGATGATTAGTTAAACCTTGGGATCATCTATGCCATGAGCATCGACGAATTGCCCAGAAGCCATGCTCAGGCCAAGTTCTAAAGCAGTTCATCGGTCCTCTCAGCTTGCAGTTGTCCTTGCAATCTCACCAGTGTTTTAAAAAGCGCATAGCGCAACACGTTGTGTTTCAGTTTAGATTGCGCGTAGCGTAAATAGCGTAGCGTATTGCGTGAGTATTTTGGACGAGCCACTTATTACGTTAAGAAACATAATTTATAACAAATTATGAATGATAAGCACATTATCAAGCTTATATAAAATTTGGATTCAATAATATATGTAAAATCTTATAGTATATATTCCAAACAATAAAAACATACATAAATATATTAATACGTAATTTTACTGAATTTTAAATCTAATTCCACTCTCATACGGTTGTGGCAACATTAAAATATTGAAAAGATCTAGTAAAATTTTAGGGAACCTAAACTTAAAAAATGTAGTATTTAGAAAATTATTCCTACGAATATCGAAAAATATAAGATATGCATGTCATTTCGATCTTTGTTAAACAAAGAATAAATGGATAAATTATTTTTACAACATAGATTACATTAAATAATTGTTTTTTATGTTTTTGTGGAATTAATTTAAAAGTTAGAAAAAAATTGAAAACCAAAATAAAAGTATGTCAGTTCAATCATAAAGGACATTGCCACTTGTCTCTCTGCGTCTCTACTTTGTCGAAATAATTATGTGTGTCCGTACGCTTTTTTTCACACGCTTCATCGCATTTTGAAGTTGATTTACGCTAAAACGCGCGTTAGAGCGCGCGATCTTACGCATTTTAAACACCGAATCTCCTGACCTGTTGAAAGAACAAGAAAATGTAAGTAAGCTTTTAGTTAGAATGTCTGATCAGCGTATCATTAAGTTAACGTAAAGCAAAAGCGTACGTCTCGTTCGAGGGCCAATCGGCTTTCTTGCAATGATTGCCTTCTTCTCTGCAAGGGCCAAATGGCGTTTCCTCTCGCCTTAAGATGATAAGCTTATTACCATAAGTGTATGTTTTAACATTATGTGGTGATTATAATACACCACTTCCTTAAAGACTACACACTACTCACCTCCTTTGTTATTCCGTGACAGAAATCAGTTTTCGCCATTTCAAGTCGCTGCATGGACTTAATCTTTGAACTTGTTGAGGAATTAAGCTCAATTATCGACCCGATTCGAGGTTATTAGATTTGAGACTTGATGATTTAACAGCAGATATAAGAACGCAAATCGCAGCAGAGAAATGAAAATGAACACGCTCGGTTTACGTGGTTCGGATTCAACGTGAATCCTACATCCACGGATCAAATTATCAGCTCATTCATTGATGTATGATGTTGATTACATAGTACACACTCTTCTCTAAGCTCATCAGCTCTCAACTTGCACATAGATTTTGTTTCTTTTCTCTCAAGTTACACTCAACGAGCTCGCACACATGCACGCACTAAAATGAGAATAGATTCATGCTCTCGACGTGAATACATTCTATCTCATCAACCTAGCTTGGAATTTCAGCCGTTAGATCAAGTATAATCTGAGCCATCCATCCTTGAAATTGATGCTGTGAACTGCAACTTCATAAGTCACACAGCTAACAAACATTTTCTTCATGGCTCAAGCTTCTGCTTCACTTGAATGATTTTGCAGTCTTCGTTCCTTTGGCTGCTACAATTCTTGAATGTTTTACTTGATTCATTCAACAAAACTCAACCTTGAATCAATCAAACTTCAGCTAATCCTTTGATCATCCATGCCCTCTTGATCAGAGAACATTAGAGCACCTAATCAGCTCAAAACAATAAGAAAATTTCTTGTTCGAATCTGCCTTGGTGATCATATCTGCCGGTTGTGATTCGTGTGTATCTTCTTCACACTTATATCTCCTCTTTCAAGTAGTACTGTCAAAACGGGCCGGTCCGTAGCCCGCCAAAGCCCGCCGCTGGCGGGGTGGGGGCGGGCCTGGAAAATGAAGGCCCGCCCCGCCTGCAGGCGGGTAGCGGGACCGGCGGGCTTAGCCCGTCAGTTATTAAAAAAATAAAATAAGAAAAAATTATCAAAAATAGGAAAAACTAAAAAAAATATAATAAAAATAAAAATAATATAAAAATTGGAAAAAAATAAGAAAATGAAGGGAAATATATCTAATTTAATGAACTTTTTAATATTAATCTATTTATGTTAATTAAGTACCAATTATTATTGTATATTTGTAAGATTATATTATAAATAATATCATTTTTTTTACTTATTCTGGCGGGCTACCCGCGGGCTAGCCCACCCTGCCCCACCAAAGCCCGCACCCGCCGCGGGCTTGCCCGCCTAGGCCCAACTCCAGGCGGGCCTAAAATTTCAGAGCCAGTCCCGCCACTTTGGCGGTGTGGGGCGGGCCGGCCCGCGGGCCCAGACCCTTTTTGACAGCTCTACTTTCAAGTATATCTCGGATGAAATGTACTCTAACATCCACATGCTTCGTCCTCTCATGGAACACATTATTTTTCGATAGGTGAATGGCACCTTGATTGTCGCAATTCACTTCAATAAGTTGTTGCTGCACTCGAAGTTCATTTGCAATTCTCTTCAACCAGATTGCTTCCTTTATTGCTTCCGTCAATGCAATATATTCAGCCTCCATTGTTGATAGAGCCACAACTTTCTGTAAGCTAGCTTTCCAACTTATCGTTGTTCCATAGGACGTGAAAATATAGCCCGTAAGTGACCTTCTGGCATCAATACAACCGGTAAAATCTGAATACACGTACCCTTCGATGATGAGTCGACTGTCTTCAATTTCTTTGTTTTTCCTGAACACCAAACCTTTGCTAACTGAGCCCTTTACGTATTTTAGAAGCCACCTTATACAGACCACTTTAGCCATAAAGCGACTCACACAACTCAGGCCGTAAGCAAGATCAAGCCTCGTGCAGATCATTGCATACATCAACGATCCCACAATATTCACATACGGAATATGCCTCATAAACTCTTCTTCGTCATTTGTTAAGATACCATCAGCCTTTTTGCAACTTGAAATGTGCAGCTAAGGGAGTATTCACTACTTTCGAATCCCACATTTCAAACCGTTTCAGCTGCATTAAGGTACTCAACTTGTGATAGCTGCAGAATTTTTTTCTCACGGTTTCTTGTGATTTCCATTCCCAAAAATTTTTCTTGCTGAGCCCAAGTCTTTCATCTCAAATTCAGATTTATGCAAGCTTTTGATCTCAGCAATCTCTCCCTTGTCCTCGTTAGCCACAAGCATGTCATCCACATAGAGGAGTAGATACTCATTTTTTTACTTTTGCATTTTCTGAAGTAGATGCAATTGTCATGATAGCTACGACTGAAACCATTCTTTAACATGAACTGGTCAAATCTTCTATTCCACCCTTGGACTCTGCTTGGCCCATACAAAGATCTTCTCAATAAACAAACTTGATCATTTCTGTCCGATTGTTCAAATCCCTCCGGTTGTTGCATGTAAATTGTCTCTTCAAGATCACCATAAAGGAAGGCTGTTTTTACATCGAGTTGCTCTAGTTCCAGGTCGTTTGCATGACGAGATGCTGAGGAAGGGTTTCGTGCCCGACGACCCGTTTTAGTTTTCCGACCCGCGGGCCGAGATAAGAAAGAAGTTGATATGTGTCATGGGCTTTTGCCTTTGGTCCATTGGGCTCAACGGCCGAATATTGCATATTTTGTAAGGTGACTTTGCCACTAGACTAAGCACCGTTATTTTATTTTAGTACATACTACTAGCTTATTGACCATTTGGCTGGGGGGTCAACGGCCCCCCAAGCCCCAACGTAGGTCCGTCGCTGGAAGAGAAGGTCGACTTGGCATTCGACCTTTTGGGAAGAATGGAAGGTGAAGTTGGGCTATTATCGCCTGATGTTACGTATAACGTCTTGGTCGACAGATTTTGTAAGCTCGGGAAAATGCGAGAAGCTGGTGAGATTTACCGAAGGATGTTAGAGAAGGGAGTGGGGCCCGATAAGTCGACTTATACGTCTCTGATCAATGGCTACGTTTCGACGGAATATATAAAGAAGGCGTGTCGTTTGCATGACGAGATGCTGAGGAAGGGTTTCGTGCCCGACGACCCGTTTTCCGACCCGTGGGCCGTGATAGAAGTTGATATGTGTGATGGGCTTTTGCCTTTGGTCCATTGGGCTCAACGGTCCAATATTTGTGTATTTTGTAATACAAAAATGTTGGGAAATGCAGTTTTGTTTTTACGCATGTTCTTCTACCATACGCTAATTTTTATTTTATTTTGAATTTCCTTTTTTGCTATAATTTTGGATATTATCGTGATATACTTGGTTGAATAAATCGAACAAGCGTGCTACTAAAAAAACCATGGTTTCTGATCATTTCTATCGGTCTAAAGAAGAAATGGTAGATAAGCAATTGATCTGATTTTTCCAAATTTTTGTCTTTACCGGACAAGCATCTGGCTTTATTTTTTATATCAAGCATATATATCACATGGTGGCGGTCTATATTTTATTTTATTCTCCATTTCAATATTATATGATACCTCATTGATTATTCAGCAGGATTGACATATAAACTGTAACAACCCATGTGTCCGTGTACCCCAGTCATTTTACTTATTATTTTTTTATTTTTATTTTCCAAAAAAAACGACTTCTTAAATTATTTTTTCTATTATTGACATTAGACATGTTGTAGTGTTTTCTCAAGGCACTTTAACGAATCTCAGCTACTGGTTGGTATCTTTCTCAAGTCCTTCGTTAATTTGTCAGTAGTAGCCGGCGACTTTAATAACAATAGTTAGTATGAAGGCGGACATTATGACATATTGCTACAATATTAGCAGCCTACATATTTCTATAATACTCCCTCGGTCCCAAACTATTTTGTACAAATTTTACTAAATCGGGCTTCCCACATCTTTTGTACATTACTTATTTAGCAAAAAAACTATCACAAACAATCAATATAATAATATTAAATAGTCTTAAAAACGTGTCAAAATATACTCTTTTTTACCTTTTAATTGTATTATATTATTTAAAATATTCAATTTCTTAATTTGCGTGGCAAATCCCAAATATACAAAAAGATTTGGGATAGAAGGAATAACAATAATAGCAAGCGTTCTAACAACTCTTACAATTGCTTTTTAGTACGGAGCATGCCACGAACGACTCGGTAATATCAGAGTTGTTACAATTTCCAAATTAGAACATATTTGTTACATCATCAACTCTTCCGTTTGCCCTACTATAAATAGTCCATAGCTATATACAATTGGTATTAGTATCCAAACATAATATTTGAATTTAATTATTAATATCACCATGTCTCTCGTTCACAGCTCGATTTCTTTCACAGCCATATGTTTCTTTGCAAAAGCGTTCTGACCCAATATCCAAAGTTAGTTTCTTAACTGACGACAAGATTATTTGTTGTAATAATAACAGTAATGCTTCGAGGAAAAAACTGCGGCAAAGCGATGTCTATACTTCGAAACGACGAAGTGGCATATCCTTATAATTATTTTCGCCGTCTACAACACCCTCTGAATCCCTTTTGCCTTCACTATTAGAGGCTGATCAAGACGTCGATCAAAGTAATGGGGTCGAAGGCGTTGGGATATTTTGAGTTTTTTCGAGGGAAAAATATCTTCATCACTGGCGCAACTGGTCTTTTAGGCAAAGGTATTGTAGGGATTTTATATCTCTTCTCATGCAATTAACTAATCGTTCGTGCGAAATATTTAAAAGCTCTAGAGGTGTAACATGTCTATATATGCATCTCTTATTTCTTCTTTTATTATGCATGTGAATAATGTACTCGATGATCCGCTGCGTAGAATTATTATTTGTTAATTTGTTTTAGGGTTTTCATCAACTTATAAATTTTGAGGGTTTCTTGCAGCGTTTGTGGAGAAGTTGTTGAGAGCGACGTCAGTTGGTAAATATATTGTTTTAATAAAAGCAGAAGACAAAGAGGCTGCACATGAAAGGTTGACCAAAGAAGTATGCTTTCTTTCTCTACGCCGTCGATATGTTTTTTACTATCATCATATCAAATATATTAGTCGGGCAAAAGGTGTGAACTCATGATGAGAGAGACCCTATTTTTGTTTTCTCATGTTATTAAAATGTTTTTTTTATCAGATCATGGATTCGGATTTATTCAAGTCTCTTAAGAGCAAGCATGAAGATGATTATCAAGCGTTTGCAAGGGAGAAGCTAATAGCAGTTGCTGGAAATATATGTGAACCAAATCTCGGATTGGACCCTAAATGTGCTAGAGAAATTATGAAGGATGTACATGTCATTGTAGATTCTGCAGCGAGCACAACCTTGAATGAAAGGTTCAATATTATACCACTAAATAGATGTGTTATAAGAGCGTCTGATTATATATATAATATCTGTAGATCTGATGAAAATTTATATAATCTTTGTTCCTCAAATATACACATGCATCTGACATTGATATAAACATGAAAACGTTTTCCCAGGTATGACACGTTACTCGACATAAACGTGGTTGCCCCTTTAAGGCTAATGAGGTTTGCCAGAACGTGCAAGAACCTTAAGTTATTCGTTCATATTTCAAACAGGCAAGTCCATGAATAACGCAGTGTAATAATTGTTGACTCTATTATTCATAATGATTTTGAAACTATTCTAATAATAATACATACACATGCAGCCTATGTTTGTGGAAGAAATGAGGGCCTTATACCTGAGAAACCATGGGTCGAAATGGGAGAAATGACGTCGAAGATGATAATCATACATCGTCGATATCTTCCTCGTCTCCTCCTCACTCGTTTTAGCCGAAGAGATTAGCCTCGCAATGAAATTGTGTCGTACTTCACAAGAATGTGACGTGACCAAGAATTTGAAGCGATTAGGTCAAGAGAGGTGAAATAACTAAAAATCCAGATTTTATTATTTCCCTTAATTGCTGAGATTTGACAACGTACTATTTACATATAGGGCAAACTTATTCGGATTCTACAATGCGTATCACTTGACGAAAGCGCTAAGCGAAATGGCGATCGACGAAATAAGGGGAGAAACGCCCGTTCTTATAGTCAGGCCATCCGTTATCGAAAGTACATATAACGATCCTTTCCCAGGATGATACAAGGGAACAAGTGAGTACATTTTTTGCCCACTATGTTTCATCTAACTATAACCCTAGAAATAATCTCCATTTTTCGCAAGCAATTATTAACTACGCCAACCCACTCATCATTTATTTTTGTGTAACAGATGTTTCGACCCAGTGATCATCTCTTACGGAAAAGGTCAGCTTCCTGCATTTTTGGCCGATCCTCGAACGCACATAGATATCGTAAGCTTACTCCATTTTTTTTTCATTTAAAGAGTTGTGAAATCGAATAATCGTTTGTATTCTACGTTATTCAGATCCCTCTAGACTTTGTTGTAAACTCGATGATCGCAGCATCGCAAAGCACGGAGGAAGCAAATCGAAGCCAATGCTTAGCGTTCACCACGTGGCGTCTGGCGTGGCCAACCCTCTTCAGTTCCATGATTTCTTCGGAAATACTCCACGAGTATTTTAACTCGACGAAATATTTATTCGACGATGAACGAAGTAATATATACAGAGAATTAAGTTGTTCGACAATTATAACGATCTCTCAAAGTACACTAGGGATGCGATGCTGGGCGAGCGTGTTAATGGACAGAGCGACGCAAAAATCGATAGGCGAAGCAAAGCGAGGATTGCTTACGCCGAGCAGCTATGCAAGATGTGTGGGTTCATCGGTTTCATCAAAGGAAGGTTAGAAAACTTAGTAACGACTAAATCTTTCATTCACCGATGTAAAGAAACCCTAAACTTTCATTATTCGTTCGACGATTGCAGATTCGACACGGGCAACACAGACAAGCTACTAGAAGAGATGTCAGATGAGGAAAAGTCGAATTTCGAAATCGACATGAGAAATATAAACTGGAGAAAGTATTTCATGGAGAGACACATTCCTGGCTTGGAGAAACATGTTACGAAATCACAGTAGAGCATCTATTAAGTGTTTAGTTATTATTCATGTATCTGCGTGTATTGATGTTTGTATCAATAATCCGGCGAAAAGCTAATAAGTGAAACATGTATTTTGTGCACAGTATGTACGAACGTAACGAACACATAAGACAGTCATGGATTTGTTATTTTATTAGTTCCATGGAAGAGACGACGGCTTATGCACAAACTCACGAGGAACGAACGATCCATATTTCTTAAGTCGTGGCGATGGAGCTGATATTCCATTAAATGGAACCTCCTTTCCTTGAAAAGCTTGAGTTGGGTCGGTAATCTAGTGGGGCCGTTTGATGGATGTCGAGGATAGCCTAACACCTGCGATAAAAATTACATCTTTTTTTATGCATTCGATTGTTATGCAATTCATACATTTCTTTCTATGCGACACATTACGATTGAGTTGTTTTACTTTACCTTTACCTCGGTTGTTGTTTGTCTTCTTTCATGGTTACAACGGCAAGGTTTGCATCAAAATCTGGCTGGTAATATCTGCTGCAAGGAAATATATATTGTTCTAACACGAAAAGATTTTAACGCATGGAGAAGGTGCGTCGGAAATGATCAGTTTGATGATATGTATGAATCGAACTCACGGCTCTGAAGTTTGAGTCGCAGTAGAAGAATATTGATAGGCGTAGTATGAATCCATAAGAGAACAGTAATGAGATTGTTGGCGCTGTTGGTTTAGGTGGTGATGAAGTTCGGCGACCTTGTGCTTCAACTTGCCACGTCAGCCTCGACAAGAGCTATCTCCTCGAGCTCGGCCCTCGTCTTTATTTTATTTTTTCAAAATGAAAAAAAAAAAGAAAACGTTTCAGCGTTTTAGCAAAATTTCCAGGAGAATTTTAGAAAAAACAGCTGAGAGAAAGAGATATAGTTAAACCTTGGGATCATCTATGCCATGAGCATCGAGGAAGTGCCCAGAAGCCATGCCCAGGCCAAGTTCTAAAGCAGTTCGTCGGTCTCTCTCAGCTTGCAGTTGTCCTTGCAATCTCATGACCTATTGAAAGAACAGAAGATGTAAGAATCTTTTAGTTCGAATGTCTGATTAGCGTGGCGTTAAGTTAATGTAAAGCAAAAGCGTACGTCTCATTCGAGGCAATCGACTTTCCTGCAACGATTGCCTTCTTCTCTCCAAGGTAGCTCGCAAAATGGCGCTTCCTCTGGCCTGAAGAAGATGATAAGCTTATTACTAATAAGTGTATGTTTTAACATGATGTGATGATGATAATACACAACTTCCTTAAAGACTACCACCTCCTTTGTTAATTCCGTCAGTTTTCACTATATCAAGTCGCTGCATGGACTTAATCTTTGGACTCAATCTTGTCCTGCTCTGCAATGGAGATACATTTCTTGAACTGTCGTTTTCGATCGCCAGGTACAAATAAAAACAGGGGAAGTTTTGGGGCGAAAAGTTCAATTATATGCGCGAAGAGTTTGTGTGTCGAGGGAGAGAAAGAACCTCATAGTCGTAAGATCGCCAGCAGTACTTTCGCTTAATTTCCTGCTAAGGGTTCGATCACAACCAAAATCGCTTTCCCCAAGTTCGTTCTCAGCACCATGGCAACCATTGGCAACTACAGAGCATTCATCATCACTGCTATCTTCGCTTTCGCTCTTATAAGTTTGAGAATCTTCAGACATCGAGCATCTGTTTAGTCCCTTGTCCTGAATAAAAAGTAACTCAATCCCCTCAGCGGTCACTACACGCAAATGTAATAACATGTTTCATAAATCTTACCAAAAAAACAACTCACATCGTAAATATCATCGTACTCTTCGATCAAAGTCATAATAACCGTGCGACGCACTGTTGGCAGCGTTCGCAGCTGCAATAAGCTGACCAGAGTCATCTTTTTTGACATCAAGGTCGCATTCGCCGGCTAAAATCGGGCGCAATAGCAACGGCGCCATACAAGCAGCAACGTTAGACGCAGTCATTCGATTCTCTAAAGCGTGGGAGGAAATCGCTCGCATCATCTTAAGAACTCTGATGATCACCAAAACCAGCTTGTCAGAATGTTTAATAACCATCATTCTTTTTCGAGTTTAGAAGAGAGATTTAGGCGCAGATTTGATACCTCTGCAAAAGTCGCCTGTTAGGCTCGGGAAATGATTCTTGTACAGCAGATCGCATTGCTTTGACTCGGCTTCTTTGGGTTCAATTTCTTGAAGAGCAGCGCAAAGAAAAATAGTCGAGGAATTGATTGTTTGATTTCCATGCGCTTATTATTGAACGATGATAAGAAAAAGAACAAGCAACTTACTGTAGGCTTCTAGCAGCAGAATGCAGCAAGAAGAAGGGACAGGCGACGAAGGCAGACGGCAAAGGACGTGCTTATGAAATTAAAATGGGTGCGTTTGATTAGACGAAAGGCGAAAAATGAGAAGTTAAGCGCTTGGAAAGTGGGAAATCAAAACCTTAACGTACTCCCGACGACTTGAGCATCCTCTTAGGATCGAACTCGATCTTGCCTAGACAATTGGAGATAGACGTCTGGAAGCGAAGCGTATAGTTAAAAAGACACACATTTGAATGGCGTAAGAAACTCTACCTTGTTCATACTCAAGAACTCTTCTTTCCACTTCAGCAACATCTGCAGATTGCCTTAGAATTCCATCTACCTTGATCCCTGTTAGAAAAAAAAGGGGGGTCGTCCTCAGAAGTGAGAACTAAAAGAAAAATCTCTTCTTCATCGCGAAGCTGAAACGTTCACACGGCACCGTATTTTCAAGAAATCGAAGGCTTTCTCAAGAACGAAGGGCTACCATCGGTATCCTCTAATGCGAGCAAAATGGGCCGTCCCTACGATTAAAGACTTAAAAGGGATTCTTCCTTTTCCCTGAATTAAGATATCACAAGCACGATTTTTAGAAAAGAAATAGGCAAGTACAGTTTTTTCAAACGGAATAAAATAATACGAACGTTGGCTGAAAGAGCCCTCAGCAGAATCATCGGCGACATTTCTGTATATTCCATGGCATCCCATCGCAAGAGAAGCATTTGGCGCTTGGGCAAGAGCACACTCGAAGGCTGTCTTCCACTCGTACAGATCCTCAAGCATCTCAGCCTATAAAGTGCGGTAAGAATTTCGAACAGCATTCGCTTTTACAAGCCAAGACAATGGACAAGATTTAACGGTAAGTAATGGCCCTTGAGAGTGAATGCCCGACCATTGCGCCCATCGGGAAAACAAACCGGTTAGAAGCTTCTTGTCTTCTCTAACAACAACACTGCGAAAAAGAAAAAGAAGAAACCATTGAATGGAACTTACAGGAAAAAGGAAAATCTTACATGAGATGTATGCTATTGAACATGCCTTGCAGAATTATTTAAGTCGATGCTGCCTAGAGTCAAATTTACTTCACCTCCTCCACTCTGAGGAGTTGCACTCTGCATTTAAAATTCAGATTCTTGATACTATATAACACAATAGCCCTAAAATAAAAATCACACTAAATAACATTGTTTGAAATTGAAAAGGATGAAGTGAGAACGAGACCAACAGGATCGTTTTGGTTCTTAAAGAAGACTAGCGAATTGCTTGTAAGGATAAACCATCTCTTCTTCCAAGATTTCCACCCCAAGCCTGCAAGAAGTTTGAGAACTCGGTAAAACTATCAAAATACCATAAGCAAGTCTCGAAAGAAACTTACCTTTTGGAAGATATAAGCAAATGCCCACTCTTGAAAATCTATCCAGAAAACATAAGAAAACATCAATGACTACGATAGAAGCATAGAGATACTATCGTTATCGACATTATTACCGTGTTTCGAGTTTCCAGTACGAGGTTGCTCAAATGGAGCTAACGCAGCTCTAGGCATTATGGATTTTTCACACTTCGTTACAATCTTCCTTTGTCTTACTTTCAAGATAATGGCATATTGGCAACAGCATCATCCCAATCCCAACTGCAATTCGAGAACCGGGTCGGCCCGAGTCGAACTCGGGTTCTTTGTCCTCTCAATCAAAGGTGTTATGGTAGGACAGCAACCGCAAATACTTTCCCAGAATCTACGCCTTGTTTTCTTTCTTTTTGTTCTCACTCCTTTTCTGAGTGTGTCATTTATTCATTCATTTTCTTATGATTAGTTTTAGTTAGGTCTAATGGTGTGTAAATGTAAATAGCATTCAACCGCTGCTACGTGATTATTATTTGTCAGGCCTAGTTAGTGCATGTAATAAAACTGAAGTGGTCACGGTACGATATGGATGTTAAACGCACTAAGTTTGTAAACTGATGTTGAACGTGATGTTGGGCTAACACTCACACTCACTCAGAAATGCACAGCGGAAATATAAAGTACTTAGTGACGAACCTAAACGAACACGAGATGTAAATCTCAGCAGCAAGTCAAAAAACTTGCTGCGTGCCTCAGGCGCAAAACTCCACTATAAAGATGGATTACAAACTATCAAAAGGATAGTCAAAAACACGTCTAGCAATACGAATCAAAAAGGATTCTGCAAACTACAAGATCTTTCGACCTTTGAAAAGCTAGACTAAAAGAACAACTCTCGCAATAAGTAAAGCGCTCAAACTCGATATGTGTTTCGCTCATCGTTTTCGCTCAATATGTAGCTCAAAGTTACTCCTTGAAAGCTCTCTCGAAAGTCGTAAGTTGCAGCTCGAAAATAACTCTTATTTATAGACCTTGGCTCCCTCTTGAATTGGTAAAAAGATCCTTGAATATCTCTTCAAATATCTCTTCGAAGATCTCCCTAAATATAGTATATATTTAGTTCGATCTTCTCATCTCATTGGTCGATCTTATCTTCTATATATGGTAAACTGATTGATTGATTCTCCTTGATATTCAGATCTTCTAATTATGGTAATTGCTTGACTTGATCTCCTTGATCTTCAAATCTTTTATTTATAGTAATTGCACTTCCTAAATTCGTTCAAGCAACTCCACACGCTTTCCACACGCGTTTGGACCCGTTTCAGCACTTTATCACGTCCTGCATAACAGTAAATAAAGCTACAAAAAAGGTTAAACGGTTTTGGGCATGAAAGATAAAATCGAATGTTACAGACAACAATGTTGGCTGAAATATTAGCCAAACATTGTCAAAGCTGAGGCTAGTCAACAATTAACAAAAACAAAACATTCAAAAGGAAGCATTTCAGTCTCAGTTTTCTTTGTCGGATTCTTTTTCTTTTCTTTTTTATTTATGTGTTGCTTTTTACCTTCTTTTTGGCCTTTATTTACTCGCAACATTAGACTTATGAGTGTGTTGGCGAACAACAATGTCAAGCATACGTAACTTAGAGACCAATAATGTGAAAAAAAAAAATCTAATTCTCAACTAGTTCACAAGTTTAAATTTTTTTTGTTTGATGAATATTGTTCAAATTACCGCAGTTTAATCTGAACAATAAGATTTTCCGTTTCAAACAAATAAAAAGGAATTAGTTGAAGGGTTGAATTAAAACGAAGAGTTAGTTAGCTCAATGCAATAATGCCTCCGCCGCATAAATTACATTGAGGGTTGAAGAAATTGGTTTGTACCTAAATG
>JAPQWV010005029.1:0-23600 GCA_027422505.1 Craterostigma plantagineum | reverse complement strand
ACTGACCAAAAGCATAGGAAATGGTACCTTCAGCCCATTTTCATTCCTCAAACGATCTCTGCCACCAAGAATCTTAATAAATTTACTCGTATTAGACATGTTACTCATCTGGGTGGTGGCAGGAGAAGGTGCCGATCCACCAGTTGGCGGGATATTGTCAAAAGAAGAATCATGCGGGCGGGTAATCTTCAGCTTCTTCATCATGGGCTGCCCCAATAAACCTATATAAAACATGTTAACATGCAAGTTAAAAGTTTTCATAAATAGGGGAAATCCAATGATGTGAAAAAAAAAAAGCAGTACCAATATTGCCATTAGATTTAAGATGCGCTGATCTCTTCTTCGAATGATCCCTCTCAAACTGAAAAGAAAGTACGCAAGATTAATCATGTCACCATGGAAGCTACTTAAATAATGAGATATGAATCCAAAATCCTCAAGATGCATAAATAACAAATAAGATAATGACAGAAGGGATACAATGTCATAAAATTCTACTTGCTTGAAACTTAATCACCAGCCAAAGTTTAAAAACGGCACTCGACAATAGTTCCACATCCTAAAAGTAAAAAACACCTCTTACGGAGTGATTCTAAACAAACAATGAAAGAGACGGCAAACAACTTCTAGCAAGGCATCAAGCAATGGTTAGAATCACCTGGTCATTACGGAATGTGCGGTCAACATGCCAATTTTCCTCGTGATCAGCATTCTACCATCATGAACATAAGAAATTTGTAAATAGAATTTTTACAATTAGTAAAAACCACGGAACATAATGGGCACTGAAGATTAAAGTGTACCAGATGTGTAGACTTCTTCCTCTTTTTTGGTTTTGTGGATACTTCCGCTGAGTCAAAAGGCAATTGCTTCTCAAAATCTCCAGCTGACTCAACTTCCAGACTATTTGGAAGAAGCAATCCATCGCAAGGAGTGCTCTGATAATCCTGATATGAATTTGTCTCGCCGCTTGATGCATCTGGTGGAATCTTCACTTGAATACCTACTGCATTCAAAGGGGTTACAGCTCTCCTGGAAGCAGTTCTTACCCGTTTTGTTGGGATAGATGCATTAAGATGGCTTCCAAGCCTTTTCACCACTGATGCAGGTTGTTGACTGACAAACTGATTCTTTGCGCTATGCATAGGAACAAAATCAGTTTCCACTTCATAAGACTTTGCACCATGCGCATAATTAGTGCCTTTGCGCATCAATTGCGTAAATCTTGATGAATTGCAATTTTCAAAAGCGCCCATATTAGGTGCGCTAGTATCCCCGTCGTCTTCATCATATATGATGCCTTCAGATCCAAAGGCTGCATTAAAACAAACCACATCTGAATAAACGGAAACGAGCAATTGCCACTTGGGGTAAAGCCAAATAGGAAACGAATCAGACCACCTGTCGCAGCATCACCTGCAGACGTTTCCACTTCTTCTGGTGCGCTAAATCCGATTTTCTAATAAATTATTTATTAATTTTAGAAAAGCGAATAAAAATAGGAGAAACACCTAAAGTGGAAAGCTGAAGATAAACCTGCTCTAAAAACGACCAATAAAAGTCAAACCATAAATAACATATGCAAAAAGATCAATGCAAAACATTAAGAAGGCAGTTAACAAATTAGTGCCATAGGTTGTAAATGTTTCTAAATCTGCATATTTACCTCCGAGTACGTCACATGAGATTCAATCGACTTTCGGTAAGCCTGAATAGCTCCAGGGGGAAGCGAGTAGAAGAGTTTCTCCTGAAAAGTACCAATGTGATAGCTCAGGTAAAAAGGTACATCTCTAGCTTAAGTACAAGGCACACACTACGTCACAGTATGTACTATACATTATAAATGCATAGAAAAGAGAGAGGAGGAAAAGATTATCATGAAATAGATATCTGATCAGATAATGTGCATACTTCAGGAAAATGACTATCCACTGACATATCGAAGTTCCCATAGTCAGAAATCCTATCTGGTTTTAGTGGCACCTCCATATGGTCCTGGAAAATAGTATTCCTATTAGATCTCAAAAATCTGACCGCATAATCCTGGACAGAGAGTGCACCCTTCTTCTGATGCTGCAGCTCCAGTTCCTCTTTAGTCTCCTGCAAAATCACCGGATTGTAAATCCCTCTACATCATTTTTTACGCCATCATCATTTTTTTTATTGCATTGGATTCAGCAGTGAAGCATGAATTAATAACTTGGTGCCTGAAAAGGGATAAAGGTATAAAAGAAGAACTCCATGATCTAAAAATTGTGGTTCTGCCTACAAAGATATACATACATATATATATATACATATATATATATATATATATATATATATATAGAGAGAGAGAGAGAGAGAGAGAGAGACGATGATAAGCCATCCAACGTAAACCAAACAAAACATGCACAGGTCAATTCCACATCTTATTTTCATAGTCCATCGAACTCACCATTAATAGTCAAGAAAACAAAAAAGTAGCTCGATGAAAGGGGGCTAATCGTTCTCAAATGTGCATTATTATGGTGGTAAACGAAAGTGAGGTGAAGTCGTAAAGTTCGGGAACTGCCGTCTTTGTGAAAACTATCAGTATGTTTCCAATAGTCATGTTAAACAACACTTAATCTAGAATGCCCGCTGTCCAATAACCAGATTTTATGACAATTATAACAGGCATATCACCATTCCATACCTCGCATTTCAGCCTAGCAGAGAGCCAGAATTCTCTGACAGCTCTGGCCAATTTATGAGCAACTTTCATCACTTCCACGCTGGAATCTGTTCTTGTTTCTTTAAGCAAGAACTAAAAGCGGCACGGCAAGATATTTGAGCTGCAGCAGCTACTTTCCATATACGCTCCTGTAGGAAATGAGTCCAAAAGAGAGAACGGAAAATTTAGATAATAATCACACATGAGATGTTTACAAAGGTAGAAGCTGATTCAAGTAAGAAGATCAAAAAAACAGTGACTATTTGTATATTTATATACAACAAACCTGCGCAAAATCATTTGCCATCCATGCCATTTCCTCAAGTACATATGTCCAGTGAGCTCGCTGGCGAATCTCTATCGAAGAAGTTCGAACGGATAACTCTGCTATTCTCTTTCGCTTAGCCTATTTATTGTAATAAATAAATTAGATTTTGGTCCCAACAAAAGAATACAGGAAGGAAGAAGACGTCATCGAGTATAGATATAAAAGTACCACCTGCATGATTTGAGCTTCTTTCAGGATTGAATCTTCGTCAATCTTGTTTGCCACTTCCAACTCAGATCCTGAGGAGTTTGACGGACCACTTAACACTGGGGGAATCCATTTGATGATCCAGATTTGACGAGATCTGGGGACGAGGTAATGCCGTTTTGGTCGACTGGAATAACAGCTTCACTTTCAAAGTCAGGATTGTTGCACACCAAATCCGTACATTTCCTCCCTGATTCTGATACAGTTGAAACATTAGCTGCAGAAACAATCACATTATCTCTAGTTCTGTTTTTAAATCAGACAAACTTAGGTTTAATTCTTCCACCAGTCCTGATGAAAACTTATTTTCTTGCTGGCTTAGACAAGTAGAATCCTCTTCGGTTTTTACAGAAGTTGAACTCTCAATACCTTCAATATGTTTTTCTTTATTGTCTAACTTGTCATATTCTGAAACTCTAGGCCCTTTGGAAAATACATTTCGATTCCTGATGTCATCATTGGAGACAATGCTTTTAACTCTGGTGCACATATGATAGTCATTATTTCCAACATTAGTTGTGTTTGCTTGAGTAGAAAATGACTCGAGATCCAAACCCTTCACACTAGGAGAAGTAGGGTTGTGATGACCATCACGGGCTGCTTCCTCCTTTTCCCCATTCATCTTCGATGTAGGTCGATTCTCAAGTTCAATGGCAGTTTCACTTGTATTACGCTCAACAGCTGCAGAAGTCATCTCTTCCTCTGCTTGAATTACATCAGTCATGCCGGAATCCATTTGTCTAGGAGCTTTAATAGCTGACCGAAATCCTTGTTTAAATTTCCCATCAACAAAATTCTTGGGAGGATACGGTTTCAGTGCAGCATCAGCCGATACATCAGGGATCATATCTTTAGTTGATTCCGCAGACCTCAAGGTTCCCAATTCAGGTTCCAGCCGAACACCTTCTGCTAACAAAGATTCCGAAGGGGTGTCATCCATAACATTCGTAGGATTTAAATTCCAATTCATTCGAAGTTTCCCATCAGATTGCGATCCCTTAACATCCTTTGAGTTGGTTTGAGCAGCGAGAGAAGACCCATTATTCCCATGAGCTGAACTTGGGTCATTCGAAGTAAACTTACTACCATCACGGTTTGGGCGGGACCTATTTCGTCTCTCGTATGCTTTTCCAGGCAGACTAAATGTAGCTGAATCTCCTTGTTCTCGATTTCTAGGACACCCATCCACCCGAACCGATCGCTCCGATGGCTCTGTCTCGCTCCTGCTAGGTTGCAATGAGTTCTGATCACCTTCAGAAAATATAGGTTCGGCATCAAATAACAAGAGGTTATCAGATGCATTAGATTCACGAGGACGTTCTCCTGGTCGACCACTGCTCTCCACAGAGTCTCCATTGGGTGACGCAGAGTACGGAAAATTACATCTGACCTCACTGTCGAGACAGGAAAAAAATTAATCACACCAATGACCGCCACGCGACTTCATAGGCTGAATAGATTTAAAGAATGTACCAATTAACAAACTTATCGGGCTGTTGACCAACAAATGATGTTGACTGCACGCTTGCTGAAGCAGCACTACCAAGCTCGTAATCTAATGGATTTCCGCCCTGCAATAAGAAAGGATTCGTAGCACCTCAAATTGATCTAAATATGATCACAACGCACAATAGTCAGGCTCCATACTTTTTCGAGAAATTCCAGCTCTCTTTGCCTTATGTCCCGGACATCACACTCTTGCCTGTCATCAAAAGATGGCAGTCGAATGTACATTTATCAAGTATAGCAGACTAACCAAAAAGAACTAATAGAGTTACCTAAACTGCGCTTGGGCGTTATCAACTGCTTCTTTATGTGGAGAAGTTATGTCAACAACACCAAGGCCGCCTTCAATGACTCCTCCCATAGAATCGACTTCGGCATTGACTATGACGATAGAAGCAAAACTACATAGATGCATTCCTCGGCTCAACAGCCACAGATAACCACCTCCATTAATTTGAAAACAGAATTCCTATGACGACAAAAAGAAGAGTTCAGATAAAGAATTTTTTTCTATTAGATTCGCTGTATTGAAAGAATGGTTCTCTTTATAGAATATGAAAAAGCTAACTGATTATTTAACTGATAATGTAAACTAACTCCATATCAGTCAAATAAGTAAAAGGACGTTTGACTCAAACTACTGATCTCAGAAGAACTAACCATCCACGGGAACAAAACAAACATTAAAAAACTGCATGACAAACGGGAAAGTTGTTATCCAACAACCCATGGATTCTAGGAACGATAATTCACTAACCACAAAAAGCCAACAATAAATGATATGCATTCTTGCAGGTCATGCATGAACTGCTTTAATCATTTAATTAGCTCCACTGAAATGATATATAGCGCAAATGCGATCCACGGTGCCAGTGGCTATAACAGCTTCATCCCGCATTTCCCACATCCAAGAAACACAAATCGTCGTGGCAAGTAAAAATCAAAAAGCAGGACTAGGTAAACCCAATAAAAAGTTCCATAACCAATTCCCCCAAAATTAAACCCTAAAACTTTAGGGTTAGGGCAAAGTTAACCCGAGCTCAAATTGAACGACAATTCAAACTCATTTGGCGAAATTAGCACCTGGATGTCACTTAATACGAGCGAATTTCATTCTGGTGCGAAAAATGGGAGAGCTAACAATTGCCTAGGGTTTTTCCCTTTATGCACAAGGTACTTCAGCAAAAATCGAAAAACACAAGAGCGGGGGAAATTATGCACTGCACGCGAAATTCTGGAAGCATTCCCCTGCGATGAGGGCGTAGACGGAAATCAGTAAGCTAAAAATAATTTTATGGCGCGTAATTTGCGTGCCTGCGCTTTGATGTAATGAAATGGGTATTTCTTTCAAAGTTGGTTTGCAAATTGCAGTGTTCAAATAATTTATTTTTCATGTTTTCCTTCAACGGCTTGCCTGGGAATGTAAGTGGGCTACACGACGACTGAAGTTGGACATTTCTCTTTCCCTTTATATTTTCATTTTCAGTCTGAAATTAGAGTTTGAACCCATAACTAAGGAACTTGGTGGGCTTCCTGGAAATCTATTTCATTAACAATATTAAAAAACAATTTAACATTAATTCATGGATAACAATCATGTTTCATGGATAGTCGAGTTGTCGAAAATCTTTACTTGGAGATCAAGGGTTTGGAGTTGGACTCCTCATTATATAACTGACTTGAAAGTACATAGTCACTACATAATGAAGATCAAACACACCAATTCAATATGATTAGTTCTACGGGAGACCAGAAATACTTTAAAATTCACTTCAAATATAATTTATCCGTTAGGTGGATTGTTGCAAAAAAAAAGTTCACATTGCAAAAATTGCGTCACTGCTTAGCTCATGGACCACTTACTCGGAAGCAGAGAAGCCCCTTCAGAAATTTAGATTCTTTGCAATGTTGACATACAAATCTTGGTTTATAACTAAAAAAAGATCGCTTTAATACTATTCGCTTATTGTACTTCTTCCAAATAAAAGGTGAAACTGATAAAAAAAAAAAAATTATAATCGCCAAGAATCAACGTAGTTGGGAGCAGTCAAAAGTCTGAAGTAGGTGAGTTCTTGTCTTTCTTTCCACAACTCACTCCAACCACCAAAAGCAGCGAAAATGATATTCTTACCGTCTCCTTTATATACATCAAAACCCTCGAACGAATCCACACAATCCCAACAACCGCCGCCTCCACCATGGCCAAACCAATCCACGACTGCCACGTGGTCGCCGTGCCCTACCCCGGCCGAGGCCACGTCAACCCTATGATGAACCTCTGCAAGCAGCTCCCAAGCAAAATCCGCGTCACCTTCGTCGTCACCGAGGAGTGGCTGAGCATCCTCGAGTCCGACCCTAAGCCGCCGAGCCACATACGCTACGCCACCATCCCAAACGTCCTTCCCTCCGAGCTGACTCGCGCCGCCGACATGCCCACCTTCGTCGGAGCCACACAGACAAAGATGGCCCAGCCGTTCGAGCACCTCCTTGACCAAATCGAAGAGCCCGTGGGCTTCATCCTCGCCGACACTTTCTTGAGCTGGGCCGTCGACGTCGGAATTAAAAGGAATATTGCGGTGGCGTCGCTGTGGCCGATGCCTGCTTCAGTCTTCGCCGTGTTTTACCATTTTGACCTAATAGAGAAGAACGGCCATTACCCCTTCGACGTGTCTGGTATGGTAATTTTACCTTCAATTTCGCCTGTGTTTTTTTCTTCTCCTTTTTCTTTCAAGGCGAAGTAATGAATCGATAATCGACGATCTATGCGAGGTAGAAAGAGGAGAAGAACGAATCGATTACATCCCAGGAATACAGTCGATTCGCCTCGCCGATATTCCGTCGATTGCCCACATGAAAGACCAGCGATTGCTTCAATTGGCTCGCCGCATCTTCAGAAACGTACCCAAGGCACAGTACCTACTCTTCACCAACGCCGACGAGTTAGAACCTCAGGCCGTAGAATCCCTAAAGCGAGAATTCCCATTCCCTGTATACACCTTAGGGCCAACCATTCCTTTCGCGGACGTCGACGGCGGCGCCGACGAAATCAACAGCCACCACCACGACTACTTCGAATGGCTGGACGCCCAGCCCCCTCGCTCCGTCCTGTACGTCTCCTTGGGCAGCTTCCTCTCCGTCTCAAGCGCTCAGATGGACGAAATCGCCGTCGGCCTCCGCGAGAGCGGCGTGAGGTTCCTTTGGGTGGCTCGCGGCGAGTCGGCGAGGCTCCAGGAGGTGTGCGTCGGCGGAGGTTCGAACGGGAGAGTGGTGCCGTGGAGCAGACAGCTGAAGGTGCTGAACCACGGCTCAATCGGAGGGTTTTGGACGCACTGTGGGTGGAATTCGACCATGGAGGCGATCTACTGCGGCGTACCTATCATCGCCTTTCCGATTATAATGGATCAGGTGACGATTAGGAAGCACATAGTCGAGGATTGGAAGATCGGCGTCGACGCTAAGAGAGGGCTGAGAGAGGGCGAGCTGTTGAGGACCGGAGAAATTGCAGAGATCGTGAGGGAGTTCATGGATTTGGAGAGCGAAGGAAGGAGAGAGATTACGAGGAGGTCGGAGGAATTGAAGGCGGAGACCGTACGGGCGGTGGCGGAGGGAGGCTCCTCGAAGACGAATCTCCGCCGCTTCGTGGAGGAGATCGTCAAATCTTGCGGCGGAAAGAATTCGAGAGCGCCCAAGTGATTTCGTTCTAATATTGCTATTGATTTGCTCGTGGATTTTAATTTTTGCTTTTGTTTTTGTTCCTTCTTGAGACCTTGAAATATGAAGAAATTATTCTTTCCTAAATTCACCGTGATTATTATTTTATCCTTCGTTATTTATTTACTTCAAAATAATAACACATTTAAAATATAAATTGCTATTAAACTTGTAGAAATCGGGCCGTGCCTCCAGTAATTTATCCGTCATTGAGGCCGTGCACACACGCCACACATGAGCAGGGATTTCGGTATAGGCTTGATGGGGTTACTTACTAACACCAATTGGTGATAGGAGGAGTCGCCCATCAAGCTCGTAAACTTTCGCGACAGCACCCATTGATAATGGTAGATTTCTTTGAAGCGAATATAGTAAAGGAAATGCAAGGAAACGGGATATTGGTCGCTTTTTTTTTTGTTTTCGATTGCGTTGCAATCAAATGTAAATATTTCATATTTTCTTGGTCATTCATATGGTCATTATTTAGGTGACTTTTGATGGTCAACGTAGCCACACCAATGTAGCCCAGCCAGCTATTTAATCGCATGAATAAATAATAGGCGACATATCAATAAGAGCTGACAAGGAACACAAGTGAAATTTCGAAGTAAAAAAAAGAAACATAAATAAAGGCGAGCCGCCACGGGCCCCGCCGCAACAGCTTCCAAGCATTTACCAATGGAAATTTCCAATTTTTAAAAATAAAAAATATAGTAATTATTAATTATTAGCGTTTATTACACGAGGAAACGTTATCTCAGTAGAAATTACGACCGAGATGTAGTTTCCTCTTTGTTTTTTCATGCAGAGGTGCCTATAGATTATAAAGTTCAAGAAAATTTTTGAATGCGAGTCAAGACTGAAAACTTTCCACGCTTCAATGTAGGAAAAGAAAAATACATAAATAAAAGAAAATTGGGCAGGAGAATAGTCAACGGTTAATCAACCCCTTGGCCCCTATTAACACTGAATCGTCATCCCTTGTTGCTCATTATTGCTTCATATCTCTCTCTCTCTCTCTCTCTCTCAACATCTTGGCTCAGAGACATCTCGGAGAACAATGGCTGTAAGTTTTGCTCAATCTTTGCTTGTTTTATTCATTGTTGTTTATGTTTCTGTATCAGAATTGTAATGAAATGAAGTAGAAGATAAAATAAGATTCATACCTCAATGAAAAAGCATCTCTCTCTCTCTCTCTCTCTCTCTCTCTCTCTCTCTCTCTCTCTCTCTCTCTCTCTCTCTCTATCTCTATATCTATATCTATATCTATATATATATATTGTAATATTGTAATGCAATAGTGAATCAAGCCCCTGTTCTTATTCTCTGGTGTGACATTTAGAAAATTAGCAGCTAATCATATACTCCCTCTCTCCACTAATTTTCTCACAATTCCGGTCGTCCCAATAATTTTATCACATTTTTTGGATAAAAAAATAAACACCATTTTAAATGTAATTGGAGGGAAAGTAAAAGGTGAGAATAATTAGGAAAAGCTTATAAATTAACAAGTTGTTTTTATCTGATCCAATTGTACTATATTATTATATAATGCCATCTTAATTTCCGTGTCGGTAACTTATATGATAAAGATGCGAGGGTAGCATTTATGACATTCCTATGACCAAACTATATATATATATATATGTATATATATATAATATTATTAGTTGAAAAACATTATAAACAAGTAATTGATGTGCAATACTCTAACTAATGTAATAACTATAGACAAACTAAAATAAAATCTACTACTAACTCAATCGATAAATAACAATTAGTCGCGCTCTACAAATTAAGCAGCGGCGAGCAAATGTCCCCAAATACGGAGAGTGGGACAGCAAAGAGGACATTCCTTACACGATAGTCTTTGACGCTGCCAGGCAGAACCGAGGCGGTAAGAAGACGATTATAAACCCCAACGACCCGCAAGAAAAACGAGTCGTCGGGCCGAGACCCGCGGGCAGGCCCAGATCCAACGGTAAAGAAGGAGAGTTCAATAACTCGCCGGCCCGGCAAAGGCCCGTTCGACAATCCAACAAACCCGGCCCGGGATTGAGCCGCAACTTATTCGACAAGTCGCCCCTTCATCCTAAATATGCAAACTTCGTCGTTGGCATGGGACCCGCTTCCCCGCCGGTGATAGTGTAGCTCCCCGCACGCCTGGTAGGTCCTGGCTAAGAAGGCCCAATACTCCTATTCGTGGCGATGAACAAGTAAGCATATATATATGTGTGTATATGTATATTACATTTATATAGAAAAATCTTATGTGTAAGCACCTTATACGAGCGCCATGGTTTTAAAGACCGGATCGGTCAAAAATCCGTCCGGTCCCGATCTGTCTTTTTTTTAATTTAAAATAAATAAAAAATTGGTTTTAAATAAATTATATAAAATAGAAAAATAATAAATTAGTTTGGTCCACTGGTTATGTGTGAGAATTTTACTTAATGGACCTGTGTTCAAATCCAATCAACACATTTTTATATTTTATAATTAACAAATTAGCTCACTATTTTATTTTTATTCAAATTTGACCTCAACTCAATAGATTTAATACTTGACATAC
The DNA here is from genome assembly GCA_027422505.1 of Craterostigma plantagineum. NCBI lineage: Eukaryota > Viridiplantae > Streptophyta > Magnoliopsida > Lamiales > Linderniaceae > Craterostigma > Craterostigma plantagineum. The sequence continues at coordinate 12,581 of JAPQWV010005029.1, read as the reverse complement.
GATTAATTTATAACAACCCACGCAATTTAATTTTATTTTATTTTTACCCCTTAATTTATATAATTATGTTCGACAAAAGTTCATAAAAACATGTATATTTTCCATATTATTTGATTGATTCATATATAAAATATATATTTGTTATATTTAAGATACCGTTTTTACTCCGGTGTGATTCTTGTTTTATACCGATTAAACCACTAAACCTTAAACCACTAACATTTTCGATCCGGTCGCAAATCCGATTTCAGAACCTTGACGAGCACTTCTATGTGGAACTGATTTGTGTCACATCGTGTCGATGTGAGAGGTGTTAATCCACATTAACTCTCGTGTTGATGCGGCATGTCGATGTGACACCAATCAGTGCCATAATTTGTTAGGACATAATTTTGTTGCGATAAAACTGTGGTTAGTAATAGATAAGTGTAAGGATGGACATAAATGTATCACCTGTGTAGAAGCTCGATAAAGGGGATGGGGCTGCAGCTGTGCCGATATTCGGCTAGTGGGATGAGAAGGATCCCAAATCGGCGGATAATTTCACCGAAAAAGTTCAACAAAGTGAGAGAGGAGAGAAGCACGGGCCCCGCCCGGGCGGGCACTCCGAGGCATCCCGCGAACTAAACAACAAAACGACGATGAAACTAATAAGGTTTTAAAGCATTTTGTCATATCGTTACCTCAATATTGATATGATTTCATCCCAACAAAATCTTATATGCAGACATGTTGCTTTCCATGGTGGTGAAAGTTGAGCAGAGATTATTGCTGTGGACGTAGATAACTGCGTGGGAGGCTTTTCTTCATGGTATATCATATACGTATGATTGCTTTCTTACACTTCAGCTACTTTTGTTCATGTATCTTCCCCGTTTCCGTTCAATTTATATTGCAGCATGTTGTTTAAGGTACAATTCTTTTATGCGAAGATTCCACGTTCTTGGTTTTGGCTATTCATTTAATTAATGAAGTGACTGCTAAATTGAACTAATATATTTTCACCATGAATATAAATAAGAGAATACGCTTGAACTTCTGAAATAAGAAAAAACTATAACTCGACGACATCAAACTAATTATCGTATTAATATATAAGAAAACCAACGTGCGGATTGTAATAAAAATTTGACAGCATAAAAATACTACTATAATGATAGCGAAATACTATTATAAAGTGCATATAGTAAAAAAAAACCCTAGTTCCTTGATATATATAGCCTCTCACATCATGACGCACCCAGCATTAGCATTATCCTCGGTAAATGGAAGGCCATAATAAGGCTGATAGGGATGATTATAGGCGTCGACAGGCCTGTCAGCATCGTAGTGATGATCTTCGCCGCGAAGCCCTTGCTGCCATGGAATCGCCTTGTCGTACTCAAGCGAAGGGACGCGAGGCGGCGGCGGCGGCGGCGCGGCGGAGGCTCCTGAAACAACGCCGAGTAGTCAAACATGTTTTCCAGACCGTATCTGCCATAGTCAGAACTGCTTTGCTGGCCATGGCCATAGTCGTAGCTGCTCTGCTGCTGCTGGCCGCCGTAATTGCCCTGATGATAGTGGTCGTAGGGTCCGACGTACGTTCCCGGCGGAGGAGAAGGAGGGCGGCGCGGCGGCGACGGCGGCGGCGGTTGGTAGTATTCCTGCGGCGCGTCGTAGTTGTTGTAACTGCTGCTTGGGTTAGGGTAATTACCGTAAGGGCTGTAGTAGGGTGATCCCAGGGGTATTCCCGGAGGAGGAGAAGGAGGCCGGAGCGGTGGTTCTCCGGCGTCGGCGTAGGAGGTTCCTTCGTCGGAGGACCTCCTGGATTTCTTGCTTCGACGGCGGATTCGATCCATTGCTCGCTGCAGTGGCTTGATAGTCGTCGGTGGAATTCGTCCTTTTGTTATGGGGCGTGGTTATATAGTGTGTTTTGTGGAGATTATTTACGGCAAAGATTGGACGATTTGTTATAACCAAAGAATGGATTTTTATTATTACATGGGCTCGAGGGTTATGGAAAGGACGATCTTCTCCGGCGAATAGAAGAATGTATGTTTCCATATCCATGGCTTTTCTTCTTTGTGTAAGCACGTCTAAAAGGAAACAGTTGTTTGATGTGATACTGTGTGAGAATTGTGGTGAGAAAGTTTACAAATTTATATGTTTTGTTCTAATCATAGGAAAAGTGCTACGCGGCTGACGAGGTTTCTTGATTTGGTCCCATCAGTTTCAAGATTTTTCTTTTTATACTAAAATATATGCATGCGTATTTTTATATGTACAAGTTAAATCTTACACATATTCGCGATTTAATTCGAAGCTTTTAACTAGCATTTATCAATTTTATGAATTTATTAAGCAAGAGATATGCGACTTGCAAAATAATTAATCTTCGTCCTTATATTATAGATTTTATAAAATGTTGTATCGACTTTTGAAAGTTGTGTAGCGACATATCTTTGTGGTTGGTTGCTATGAATAGTAGCCATTGCAAGATATAACAACACAATGATCTTGCATGAAAACCCTAAATTTGACATGATACACAAGATAGATTGGGTGTGTAGATGTGTATGTAATGATTCTACAGTACTTTGGATAATATGTACCCTAATATAAAAATCAAATAACTAAAGGTGAACCACGAAGTGTGACGCAATATGGTCGATAAAAAGAATTGGATAATTCATGTTTATGAATAATGTTAAAATGATCGTTAAGCATTACTCCATAACTACGGCTACACCCCAACTGGGCACAAGCCAACAATATCATATTTTGAAACTAAGCCGTACAAGACATAAATCCTTCTAGAAGAGTACAAGGAAAAGCGAGCATGTGAATGTAATAATATCAACTTGATGTCAGTCATCTAAGTGAGAACACAATTAATTGATATAAATTCTTGAACTGTCACAACTCACAACTCAGCTCCTACAACACGCAACAATTAAAATAAATAAACACGTTTCTCTAATAATTCTTCATTACCTATTTACCTAGTCAATGCATAACATATATTTTTAATTAATTGTTCAGACAGCTTTGCTATTCGCCAACTACCGCGATAATACTAATGCTAGCCATGTTCTAACTATAATTTCATTGAATTACTCACTCAAACTCAAGGCTAACAATGTTGTATATATATATGCACCGCTTCATTTCATGAGAGAAAGCATATATCATCTATAGCAGACAGCAAAGGTAGGTAAAAGAGAGATTGCGAAATGGCTTCTGTTGCTACTGAAAGCATTGTGGTCGACCACCATCTTCAGGCGGCGACGACGGAGGAGTACGACGTCGAGGCGGCGGCGGAGGCGGGCAACCTCGTCCAGCGAATAAGGACAAACAAAGACGACTTAGCACTCGAAGGTTTGGACATTTCGGAACTTGTCTCTTCCGTCGTCAACAGACAGCATATTCTGCCCACCAGTCTGAACTACGGCGTGGGTTCGACGACGGAGAAAACTCCATGGACGGCGGTGGAAGACGGAGGATACAAGGCTGAAATCGTAGCTGTGGCCGAGACTGTTGATCTCGCCGCCGGGGAAGAAAGCAGCGACGAGGAGGAGGAGGAGGAAGTGGTGGAGCTGGAATTTCAAAGGGCGGCTGAGAAAGTCCACACGCACACGCCGTTTTGTCCCAAGTGCAATTCTCAGATCACCAAGGTGGTTCTCCGCCGGAAAATCCCCAAGAAGAAGAAGAAGAAGGTGGTCGAAGCTCCGTCCGCCGCCGTCGACGACGACGAGCGCGTCGATTTACTTGGATGCTTGTCTTGCTTCAGCATTTTCACTTCTTCAGGTAATATATATAGCGTCTTTTTCTGCATTTTATAATCGAACGTAGAAAACCCACAATTTTCTTCCATACGTACCAGGGAAAAAGCTGAGCCCTTTCGGCAATATATGGGGGAAGAAGAAACCCAGCGTCGACATGCCCGTACCATCTTCCGACGGCGGCGACGGAACCGCCGAAGACCCATCTTGCGAAGCAGAAGAAGAGACTGTACCTCGCCAGAAGATGCCCGCCGTAATAGGCGACGAATTACACGACGCACTAATAATTCCCGTCGCCGGCGATGGGACGGAAACAATAACAGCAGCTTACCCAAGCAGCGGCGGCCTTCGAAAGCTCGACATCCTCAAATGCATCGTCTACGGCGGCCTCGCCGAGTCCATCGCCAGCCTCAGCGTTGTCTCCTCCGCCGCAGCCTCTGATGTCTCGACACGTAATAATACGTTATATAAACAGTTCGCAGATTCCTAGGTTTAACAATTAGTTTCCCCATTTTATTAGAATCATTTGTATCCATTAATTAATTCCTCCTACAGCGAAGGTAGTCGCCGTCGGCTTGGCCACCCTCATGAGCAGCATCGCCGTCTTTGCCCAGAACGTACGTACTCATTCATTCTCAACTGCACTACTGCATATAATTATCTCATTACGACTAAAATCCTCGGCCTTTTCTTACACACAGCTAGTGGAACTGAAAAACGAACATCCGCCCAGCGGGACCCACAGCCCGGCCGCCGCCGGCGGCAGGTACAAGCAGCTCCTCGGCCACTCAAAGGAGAACTTCCTCGTCCACTTTACGCTAGCCATGATATCCTTCCTCGCCTTTGGCCTCGTGCCTCCCTTTGTCTATGGATTCGCTTTTCGGGTGAGCGATAACAGACCCTATAAGCTCATAGCCGTGGCTGTAGCTGCTTGCCTCGCTGTGGGCGGGCTAGCTTCTGCCAAGGCTTACCTCGATAGGTGCAGAAGGTTCGGCGAGTATGTTAAGAAGGTTTCGTACTATGTGAGCTTGGCTATCGCTGGCTCGGGGGTTGGCTATGCTGCTGGGAGATGGTTGGGGTTTTGTTGGAGAGGCTCGGGTTTTTCGGGCCTGATGGCTCATCGGGGACCATTGTTCCTTCGATGATTATGGGGCCATGGATGTCTTCTTCGTCTCGTTGATCGAAATGATGCGTAAAGTTTTTGTTTCTTGGGATTTCTTAGTAATGGCGTGAGCAGATCGTTTCTGTAAGGATGTTGTCGTATGGCGTTGAATGGTGTAGTAGAACATGTAAGACATTTGCAGATGCTAAGTTTGTAAGATATTGCGCGTAAGGTGCTTCTGTTTTGTGTGCTCTTTCTTCGTTTTTTTTTTTTCATGCAATTGCTTGTTAAGAGCCACAGAATCACCAATCAATTATACATTCTACCTTACGAAAAATTGAAGCACTTACACACTTTAGAACTATGAATAACCAGAGGCAAGTAAGGCCAACAACAACTTTATATAAGAGTTAAGGCTGTGTCTGGCCTCTGCCCTTAAGAGGAGAAATGCAAAATAAATTTAAGGAATAAATGGGTCATCGTCTGATCCCGAACCATTATTCAGCTCGGAATAATCATGGTCTTGGAACTTCTTTTGGTTACCAGGACGAGATCTTCGAGCATTTTCTAGAGAATGATTCAAGAAAACACACAGTAAGTACTCAGAAATGCACAGATTTATATTGGTATGAGAATGAGATGCAAGAAAGAGGGCACTCACTCTTGTTAGTGATGGTGGAGCGAGTCAAGGCTAGAAACTCGTCCCAGCTAAGTTTGCTGAGGTGCTTCTTTTCCTCCTCTGATAATTCGAAGTTGGGCTCTCTCCCACACTTGAATGCAGCCCTGCCCCAAGTTCATAGTCAGCATATCAAAGAATCTCATCGTGTAAATGTTTTTTCGGTGATTAACCGACGAGAAAATGGGGATAAAGTTACCTGTCGTATAGACGAGCAGCCTCTTCCTGAGAGCCTACGGTTCCCAAATGGATCTGTTTCTTGTCGACTTTAATAGCAGCTTGCCATTTCATGTTCTTGAAATAAACGCCTCTCATCACGCATGGTTCTTGGTTATCCACGTGCTTTCTTCTGTGCCTCTTTCTTCGCTTAAACTCTGCCAAAAAGAAAATTGCCCAACACCTTCTTGAATAACGATAATTCCATCCGTGGAGTAAAAAGAAGAACAAAAAACGAACCGGGAAATTGATGGACGGCAGGGGCATGATCATCTTTGATGGGATGGAATTAGCAGATGGATTCGAATTCTGCGAACGAGCACCGTTCTCCAACGCTGTTTCCTGTGCCATCATAGTTAAGCTCGTGGTAATAAAAATCGAATCTTTTTCGCTTTTCGTGAAGAACCATCGTTTGCAGCCTTGCAGAAAAAACAAAAAAAAAACCTCGAAAACTTACTTTCTTTTGGCTTGCAAACCATCTGCACTAAATGGCAGAGGGTAGCACCGACTAACATACTACTCTTTACTCTACACATCAAGATTTTAGTTGTTTTTACTCATGCATCTAACCACCACCTTTTGCTTCTTATTCTTCTTTTTTTTTTTCTCTTTTTTGTTTCACTATATCCCATTCCCACCCCATAAGTCCATGAATGAAATAAATAATAAATAGATAAATAATGGTGTTCACTTTCAATGGTGTTATAAATAAGGTGGTCATAGAGAGAGATGGTAGTTAATTTATTAGATGGTTGAATAATAAGGGAAGAGAGGTACGACGACGGCAAAATGAAATAGAGGTTTATTGACGATAGTACCCTTGTGGAACTTTCCGAAAGTTGATGGGTCTTTTGTTTTGTCTCTAGTTTGGTTTAGTTTTATGTAGGCTTGGCAATTTACCATTTAAACATCTCAATCATCGTCATTAAATTCTATATAAATAAGAGAAAAATCTGATCGTCGGCTTCGTATGGATGAACACGCGTGTCTTGCATGCGTATTCTACGTTTGGAGTATTATGTATCATTTGACAAGCATGATCAATCAATCGATCATTATAATATGTGGTTTGAAATGAATTTTCGTAATATTCCCCTATTATCGTCTCATTTTTTTTTTTGTTATTAATCTGACAAATGTCTCGAGGGCAATATCGTCAATCACTCGATATTATGGGTCGGCTGGGGATTAACGAAGGTAGGTTTGCGGAAGACTCTGCCGACGACTTCATTATTCAATAAATAATAAGTAAATAAATATTTATTCATAGGCCCATTGGGCCTTATATGGGCTGGGTTTAGTTTCTGTTAAAAAGACGAATAGCTTCACTACTGTTTCAGTTGAAAGAAGCTTCTTATGCACATCGACTAGCTGGAAAAGAAAATTAGGGTTTGGATATTGGTTTTGAGACAATGATTTACGACGTGAATTCTCCTCTCTTCCGTTCCTTCCTCAGCCAGAAGGGTGGGGCTTCTGACAAGAGGTACTTTTTAGCTGCCAAGATTTCGTTGGTGCCCAGCGATTGATTTATGGACAATTTTTTTTGTTGAGTGAATGTCTATCGTGTGCCTTTTTTACTCGCCTTCTGAAGGGAAACGTATGGAGTGATTAGTTTAGATCAGCTGAGCTGACTATGCGATAACTGCACAATTTGTTCTGGTTCTGTGATTATATTTTCTTTGTGGAAAGTGAGGGAAGTGGTTATCGTTTTCCTTCTTCGAATTCATCCTGGATTGTTTTGTGTCTTTCTTAAGTTGATTCCACCACAAAGTCCAGCTTTTATGTCTGGTACAAGATTCCAGATATGGTTTGTGAATAGAATATTGGCATGCCTTTGGTTTTAGGTATACATAAGAAGTATACTTCTTGTTATTTATCCGATATTTTCTTCTGTTTGGATGTTAATGCAGGAAAATGGATGAGCAGAAACCAAAGGAACAGAAGCCAAAGGCAAACGAAAAAAACCTATCATGACAGAGTGATCACTATCTTGGATGGGAATCTTGAAGGAGAAGTTTTTATTAAGTACTGATAATTAATTAGATTCATGCTCGAACGTTAGCTTTCTCTCGTTTTCCATATGTTGCCTCCTATTGATCATGTTTCGACATTCAAAGCTCTGTTCTCTGAAACTAAGTTACTTCTCTGGGTAGTTCTTTATTGGATTTGTGGGCCTTCTTATGAGTCTTATGGTAAACAATATATGTTATTGTACCGAGCGTGAATTGGACTCTTTTGTGAAGGGGTCATACTTCATATCAAATGATCCATAACAAGGGTAAGCTATCTTCATCATAAAAGTGGTAAAATTACACATTGGGTCCCATGTCTATTCTATCACGAAAAAGTGGAATTGAAAAGGCAAAAGGGAAGAGAGGTGTGCATAAAAAGATGGGGCATGCAATGGAGTGTAGTAATTGAGTGGTTTCCCATGTGAAATAAGCCCTCTTTTCTCTGTTCTAACTGACCATGAATCATCCTCCTCCTACTTACCAGTGTGTAATAGATGCCTGTGAATAATAGTTTTCTTCAATGCATACGCAAAAGCAGAGTCTTGGATTATTAGCCCCTGTATTTCTATCAGCGGAACGTGATGCTAATGATTATGATGTGGTCGTTAAATGATGGCGTAATAGATTTTGAACATATGCTCGAAGAACAGCTAAGAAAGACTTCACCAAACTCCTTAAGGTCACTTGATTATCCATGTGATCGATGCATAGGCACTAGAAATAACTGCATGTTGTAGTAATCTTCAACCAATTCTCAGAATTACATAGTTCCATTTATTGCCTATTTGTACAGTCTATTTGTTACACTAACATAACAAAGCAAAGTGTTATTACACCTCTCACCAAGATCCCTAGTGTGTTGTATCCTGTCGGGATACATGGGGGCCCTGCTTCTTTTTTGCCTAAGTCAATCCCAATAATGAAAATTCCTCTTTTGCTCCATCGCCATCTTGATATCATCTTTTGCTCTTTAGTGAAGTAATTTCATTTATGATATGGTCACGGAAAGAAGGAATTTTTACTGTTGGATATGAAACAAATAACGTCTTTACTACCCTTAACAAATTATTAGTAACCACCAAAATCTTTTCCCCTTATTCACGGCGCAAATTACAAACATTTCATTACATCCCTTTAAGAGAATTCTATCATCACTTCTTCACTTTCTCTTCTGCTCATCTTTTTTTTCCCCTCAATTTTTCTATTCCACTGAAGGCCAGAAAAAATGTCTGATGATCTGTGCACTGCCAAGACTCCATTTTCTTCCCTCGCAATGTCCGATTTAGCCATTCCCATCTCTTTCATTCTCTCACACCCTCTCTACTTCACATACTTCATCTTCTTCTCACCCTACCTCCTTAAACTAGTCTGCTTCCTTCCCCGCTTTTCTTCACCACTGTTCTTCTTTCCGTCGCTTTTCTCACGAGCAAAGAGTTCGCAGTTCGAAGCCCAGTTAGTCTATCTGAGGGTTCTTTCTCTGCCCTTATGGATTTACGGTTGGCCCAAGAAAGGTTGCGATGGAGACGAAGTTCACGTCGAGGCGCAGCTGTACGAGGTTTTCTTCGGCTGTATTACGTGACTGAGGTAGAAAATACACGTCCCAGTTCATGACGAGCCATCAAAACCATCGCCTGATGAAAATAGCAGCGATGATTTGAGCGGTGGAGACGGTGAAGTAGAAGAAAAGACCGTTCTTGGCCCTACTTTGGAAAATGCATGTCGATCGTCCAACTTCTTGAAGATCCTCGACGGATTCGAGAAGATGGCTTGTGGAGTGGAAGAGAAGAAGAAATTCAAGCCGACAAATAGCGTGAAAATCGATAAAGTTGTCGTGGGAAAGGTGAAACTATCATCGATGTCCACAGATGGATCCGAGGCAAAAGCTAACGATATACGACTGGGCATTGTTCAGAGGACAAACTGCGTGAAGAAGACGACTTATCAGCTGCTGCTTCTTCTCGGCAGGCCAGCCTCCGCCGAAACGACGTCGTCAGCCCAAACGCCGGCAGCTCTCGGACAGTCGATTACTACAGCAACCTGGGAACGTACGGTTCGATGAGGAGAGAGAAGGAATGGAAGAGAACCCTCGCCTGCAAACTGTTCGAGGAGAGGCACAACGTCGGCGGCGGAGAAGGCATGGATTCTTTGTGGGAGGCGTACGAAGTGAACTGCGATGGACAGAAAGTGAAGAAGCAAGAGAAATCAAGCAGGTCGAAGGAGATGGAGAAGACGAAGCCGAAAGATGAAGAAGGGTGGAACAATGGAGTATGATGAAGAAGATGAAGAAGAAATGAGTGGCGCCGGCGCCGGCGGTCAGCTTTGCTGCTTGCAGGCGGCGCTTAAGCTGTCGGCGGGCAAGGTCAATCTTGGAATGGGAAAGCCTAACCTCGTCAAGATTTCAAAGGCCATTACAGGGTTTGGATGGCTGCACCATGCGAGCAAGCATAGCAAGAAGGTGCATAATAATATTATATATGTTGATGATGTGATTGAACAAGTGTTAGACTTTTTTAGGCTTGCGTATATATATGTAATGAATGGGTTCATGTAATTGCAGTTAGTTTCTGTTCTTTTTTCTTTAAGATCGTATCTTGAGGGAAACTGAGAAAGGAAAAAAAAATCACATCTTTGAGATCCAAGAATCCCTGCCCTGTTCATAAATACACAATGAGGAACGAACACCTACGGAAACGAGTACGTTCAGACATGTAATTTCTTTAGATGAGAAGATTCTTCAAGTAAATGGAAGAACGAAGATGCTACAAGCTTTTCAAATACACAGAATCTCAGGAATCTCTACATTACCCTCTCATGGTCTATGTTCTGATGCTGCTTCTCTAACCTTTTTCCTGTTAAAAGTCGAACCAAGCCATACGAGTTGTTTCAGACGAAGATAACTAAGCATGCTTTAACATTGCATGAAGATAGCATAACATAACCACGAGCAATAAACTTGTCAACAAATATGAACTTCAGCACCACAAGCAGTGATTATAAGTCGATGAGTAATCAGCTAAAACAACTCACTTTCTGCGTGATTGGACGATCGACAAGGCCTTTCATAGCCTTCGTCTTCCTTCTCCTTGGTCCTCGATTTCCCAGCAGTTCTTGATTCTGGCTTCCAATTGGCTCTCACCAGCGATTCGCCCAGAAGCTGAGCTATGTTAGTGGCCATCGTTTCGACCTTCTCAATATAAGGAAACCTCTCCTCTTCGAAATGGTTAGACAACCATAGGTACATAGACAAAACTTGGTGCCTAGTCTCAAGATCCAAGAGCTCAGAGTCATTTCGAGCAGCGCCTTTAGGCATGCCCATGGCTACGTTCACGGGAAGCTTCTGAGAATACGTAGATGCGAATTGAAGGAGATGGTACATAGCCTTCGGATCCCTAATGTTGACGGGCGCAAGCAGAAGTTGAAACGATCTTCCAAAGATATTCCTGAACCTTCTCCAACATGTTGGCTATCTTCCTTATGTGGGCATGGTGGCAGAGGAAGTAAGAACCATCTAACTTACAGTTTTCGCTGAACTTTTCGAGGAGCTTGGCGAATTGGTTTCAGGGACTTGAGTAGCGAACAGCTCAACTTGCTCGTAGAAGGGAAAAAGCCCAACTTTCTTTACGTCGTCGAAGTCTTTCTTCAAGCACTCGACGAGGTAGTCCAAGTCTTCTAAGTGGAGAGTGGTGACTAAACCATCGGGGTAGATGCTTCCCCTGCGACCCGCCCTCCCAGCGATTTGCTTCACTTGGGTCGCAGGGACGGGCACCATTTTATCGCCGTTGTACTTCGATAAATTATAGAAGACAATCCTTCGGATATTTAGGTTCAGGCCCATCCCGACTGCATCGCTGGCGACGAGCACGTCGAATCTGTTGCCTTGGCTGTTGAAGAGAGAAGCTTGCTGCCTTCGAGTCGGGGGGAAGAGCACCATATATGACGCAACACTTATGCTTTGTGTACTTTTCGATGGCCAGTTTAACCTCGAATATCTCCCTTCTTGAGAGGCAACTACGCAGTCGCCGGCCTTGACACTTTTTTAAGTCGCCCTTGAGAGTCTCTGCCTCGACTACTAGCGGTTTGAACCTTTCGTAGACTTCCTCAACGAGCTCATCGCCAGTATCAGCGCAGATTTTCCTGACAACGTTCAGAACGCTCGGGTCGCCACATATGTGAATTTCGTCGGCCATTAGCCCGAGCAAAGCTCTTGTCCAAGCATAGCCACGACATGGATCAGCCATCATTTGAATCTCATCGATAACTGCTATGTCATAGAGTTCATCGGTAGAAACCATCTCCACTGTAACATGCTATGTGGTTTGAGAACGGAAAGTACTTCTTTTCTTGGCCTGTAATGAGGCTGCAGTATACGCCCATTGCATTCACCTTATCGAATACTTCCATGGCCACAACAACTAAGGGGACTGCAATATACGCCCTTCTTAGCCTCTGTGAACCTCAGCAGAGCGTTGTAGTTTTCCCGCTATCGTTGGCCCGCAATGGTAAATATCTTGCGTTTCATAGCCTGGCGAAAGGGAAACCAAGGTGCGGCTTTGTCATGTCGGCGGACTCCACCATTTCCTGAACCTCTTAATTCGTCGGGGAATTCGTCGATGCAGAACTCAACGAAAATAGGGAACAGAAACTTATCAGCGTCACGCCCAGGCTTAAGGGAAAGCAAATACTTTGCTAAATCGTACTTACATTTCTTCAGGAAAAACGTACCGAATTCGCCCGCTGCGTGGGGGAAAAAACGAGGCACCGATATAACACGGCGAGGGCTTGGTTAGCAGCCCAGGCTGATTTCGAAAAATGCC
>JAPQWV010005028.1:0-23608 GCA_027422505.1 Craterostigma plantagineum | reverse complement strand
AAAGGTCATATCCGTCACGCTCGCAAATATTCATCAGACCAAAAAATGTACGAAATGCATCCCATTCAACAGACCGTTCTTCTCTTACTCCCACTCCAATGCTCTACAGCCATTATTATTACAGCACTAATACTTTCACCATCTTCTTCTTCATTCCTCGTTAGCTTCGGACAATAAGCTCTCCACCGCCGCCATGTCCGTACTTTTCTTTCTCTTTACTTATCATCTCTTCGTCACGGCAGCGTTCACGGCAGAAACAGATCAACCGCAGCTTCAATGCGATCGGTGTGGGAACCTAAGCATCCCTTTCCCATTTTACCTCAACAACTCAACCACTCACTGACCCTAAAATCTCCCAAGATTTCGCACTTTCTTGCACAAACTCATCGTCCCTTTTCCTTAAAGTCGGCCAAGATAGCTACCGCGTAATAGACTTCTACCCCGACGGCGTCCTCCTAGACTTCCTCAATGCCTCCGCCGTCTGCAAGCAATACGACGATTTGAAGTCCTTCGACTTCAGAGGCAGCAAATTCTTCGGCATCTCTTCAGACAACGTGCTCGATTTGTACGACTGCGAAGACTCTTCTCTGTGCAGAGCAGACTGCGATGGGAAGAGCTTTGCTATGCCCACTTGCGAGGGAAAGGCAGACAATTATGTCTCTTGCTGCTACCCATTGTCCGATGCCGATGCAGTGTGGGGGCCCGCGGGCCGCGGGCTGGGCTATTTCTCGCAGTTTGGGTGCAGGGGATTCTCTTCGTGGGTCGTTTCCCCGGGTTACGGGCCGGGCAGACGGGGCGTGAAGCTCGAATGGGCCTTGCCGGAAACTCGACGATGGGCGGCGGCGTTTGTGTTGGAAAGCGGAGGTTGTCAACGCCACTTCGGTGGAATCGGGGATTAGGTGTTTGTGTCCCGAGGGATTCGTCGGGGACGGGATTAAGAACGGAACGGGATGCGTCAAATGTGAGTGTGTTTCACATAATTATTGTCGAATGATCGATCATTTTACCTGAAAAAGTAAGCTTGTTAGGAGTGACTATCATTTTTTTTTAATATCATCTCCTGCCCTCAACGCTTACGCTAATTTCTTTGTTATCTAGCTTTAGACGTAAAATTGGGCATCGTCCATGACCTCTGATATTATGTTGAATTGCCACTTCATTTGAAAACTTTAATTTTGTAGAAAATGTGTCAATTTTAATGTTATATATTGTATTTATCACAGTCTCTAATAATCGTTATTAGTACGCTTTGTACACTCAAATAGGTGTGCTATAATATATAAATATATAAGATTAAATTTAAATCAAGTTAAAGGTATAAGTATTAACTAAAAATAGTATTAACTAAAAAATAGTAATTAAAAGATATTGAGTGATTTTAAAATTTTATTATTACTTTTTTTTATGAAATTAACAGACCAAATGCCAGTTTATAGACGCGTAAAGATTACATCTAGCAAGTCCACATTGATCTTTAACACACATGATGTTCTTTTGATCCGTAGCCTGCTTCAGGAACGGAGAGGAACTGCACGGAGACGACTGTAATAGCCCCGAAAATCACGTCGAAAGAAGGCCATCGTTCTAGCCGGTAGATCTTTTTTCTCCATTCTCATCGTTTGACATATAAATTCCAACACTTATAAGCGACACGATGCCTCGTCACACAGGCGTCGTAATCTCGGGAATCGCTGTCGTCTTCTTAACCGCCCTTCTTTGGATCCTTAAAAAACGGCGGCGAACGCCATCACCTAACAGTAGTAACAAGCCTTCGTCTGACCGTCCGAGCGGCAAACTGCGCCTATTCGCGTACCACGAGCTCGAGGAGGCCACGAAAGGCTTCTCCGACGAGCTTAAGATCCTCGAAATCTCCAAAACCGCAACTTTACACGAAGGAACCCTTAATACAGAAGGGTTGTCGCGCATTGCCGTCAAAGGGTTTCCTGCCGAGACGAAGCTGAAATGGTTCGAGCTAGGTCTAACGTCGAGCTGCTGGCCGGCGTGGCCACAGAAACATGGCCGAGGTCATCGGATGGTCGGCGGAAAATTACGACGGGCGAACGCCGACTGCAACTGCGGCCGTCTATCGAATTCCCGAAAACGGTAATAACCTCGGACGACTTCTGAGCCGCCTCGAATGGCGCGAGAGGCTGAGCGTCGTTTCCCAAACGGCCAATTTTCTCGCGTTCCTACAGCGCGAATTCTCGCCTCCTATTTTCCACCGATGCCTTCGGCCCGAGTGCGTATTTCTCGACGAGGGTTATTGCGTCGTTAGGGTTTGCGGGTTCGATCTGCTGCAAGGCCCTTCCGCCGCCGCCGTGGCGAGCGACGTCTGCGACTTGGGAGCGATTCTGTTGAGATCGTCGTCGGGAATTTTCGGACGGGGAATCTTCAGACGTCTTTGGCTTTGGAGAAGATTAAGGAGGGAAGATCGAGGAGGTCGTGGACCCCGCGCTGTACTACCACGAGCAGCCGTCTTCTATTAGGGAGCAGATGAACGCAGTCGCTGACGTGGCGACGAGGTGCTTGCTGTTCGGCGGAGAGCGTGGGAAGTTTGGGATGATCGACGTTGCGAGGGAATTAGGTCAGTTAGTTACGGCGACGAACGGTGGGAGTCGAAGGGGAACTGCTGCTAATGCTGCTTTGGAGGAGACTTTTTCCAACTCTAGCCTTCTTCAGATGGTGTCTATGTCCCTGAATCTGCTTATGTTCCCTAGTAAGTTAGCTGTCCTAATTCTTTTCTCTGTAAGAAGGAACAGATTCTATGATGATGTGATGGGTCTGTAATTTTGTTGTATTTTCGCATTTCGATGAGGAAAAAGAAACATTCATCAATGGAGGTGAAAATTTCCAGCATAACTAGGGTCCTTCCGTCGGTACGGTGTAATTAAAAAAAAAAAAGAAAATAAAACAGAAACTAACGAGGGGAAACCGACGACGACGAAGGGCCAGCATTCACAACGCTGATTTATCGAGAAATCCTTTGATTTCGTTCTCCAGCTTGCTCCTCACCTCGGGCGGGAGCCTATCGCCCGCCTTCTCCAGCGTAGATTTCATCATCTCGACGCTCTTTCTCATGAACGCCAAGTCGGGCGGCGTTTTTGCAGCCTTGTTCGTTGTCATCAATGCATCCTTTGCGACGGCTTATTCTGTCCGATTTTTCTTTCGCACCTTAGCAGAGCCCTCGTGGGCGTCGATAGGGACTAATGGCTCCATCTTCTCTTGACTTTTCCCACCTCCTTCTTCGTTCCCAAGCAGACGGTTTCGATAGAGTTTGAAATGGGAAAGAGAATCTCCGTAAGGGTTGTTCTTCTCAAGGCTTCGGAAAGCAAATTTTGCATCGGGGGTCCTCACGTACAAGACTTGCGCATTCGAATCGTCGAGAAACTGTATTGCTGATTCGTCGATGACCCCAAATCTCGAAAATACTGAGATCAGATTATCCTTAGATGGAAGAGAATAACCAGGAGAGAATTCCAAGGCTAGAATGGCGCCGGGATCTTCTTGACGCTCAAGCTTCTGTTTCTTTTCGCCTCTGAAGGGGGTTCTACGCCGTCGGGCTTATTCCTTTCCTTTCGCTTTTTCTGGGAGTTTTTTCCGCTCGAAATTTGAGATTTTTCTGGGACATTATCAAACCCGGGGATATCGCAGAACCCTTCAGATAGTTTCATTTTCTTGCAGTGAGGTTTCGCAGTAGAAGGCGAATCTCTCGCCTGGAAAGAGCTCAAGCCAACGCTGCTCACTTTTGGCACTTTTTCTCTATCGCTATGGAGGGTTTCTTGAACTTTTTTCGACGACGTAGTAGAAGGAGGATCAGTCTTTTTCGGGTCGAAAGCTACTTCATTCGACTTCTTCCCCTGCGAAGGATGATCATTACAGAAGCTGCTAGGACAGTTTTCGTTTAAGTCTGGCAAGCTTGAGCTCGGGTCGATCCAGTCAAAGCCTGGAGGAGGTTCTATTACATCGTTTGGAAGGGTTTCAGATGTTTCGGGCTTGTCAGATGAACTCTGTTCCGTGCTAATCACACACGAACTATTTAACAACACACTAAGCAAATCAACAGATTTTTGAACAGTGTCGATGCGTTCTTCCCCTCTCTGCACACAATTTCATCTTGAACAGTGCCGATGCGTTCTTCCCCCTCTCTGCACATAATTTCATCTTCCGGCGAGCGACTGACAATTTCTGCGACTTTTCCAATCATATCAACATTTAAGCTCCCTTCGCTTGTTCCAAGATTGATTTTCTCAACTTCAGACTGCTCCATGATTCTTGCTTCATCCTTTTCGAGATGTAACTGTGGAGGTTTTTGTACCTCTGAGCCATTCATCGCCTCATCAGAACCCTCGACAAGTTTCAATGAATTTCTTTCGCCATTACTTCCCTTTGGCCTCGTTCCGAAGGTATGCTAGATAAGTCGCTCGAACAATCAGTTCCCTTTAGCCCTAAACTAGGTGAAACCTCACTCTCCACCTTTTCATCCACGTCTGGAAAAGATATGCACTTCTTCTTCTTACTTCCCCGTGAAGGAGATCCTACTTTGTCAGAAACAAGGCCATTTTCATCCCGCGACTTCTCTTCTGTCTTGATTTGGACCGATTGGGAGTCTTGGTTACATAGTCACCGCTCTGTTTGAGCACCTGAAGTGGCAACTGAAGATGACCAACCGAACGGTAATAATCCGAAAGGTGCTCCTTAGTGAACGATAGCTCGAGCTCGCTAGAGACAGAAGCAGCTCGGGCGAAATGTTTCACACCTGCAAAAAAACTCGCGGGTTCGAACTGTGACACCTCAAGGTCCACTAGTTGGCCCTTTAGATCTGCTTTCTTCGAACTTTTTTCCACCTGGGGAGGAGTTTTTAGCACATAGACATCACACTGTTTGAGAAGGTGAAGAGGCAACTGTAGATGACCAATCGAGCTGTAGAAAGAAGAAAGCTGATTCGTAGCGACAGTTAACTCAAGTTTATTACAAGCAGAAGCATCTCGGGCCAAAGATTTGAGGCTCGCAATGAAGCTCTCAGGTGAGAATCGAGACAATACAGAATCATCTAAGGATGCTGCTGTTGAACTTTTTTCAACATCCTCTGAGTTTTTAAGGATACAATTACAAGACATCTGAGACTTCACACGGCAGCCAATTATGCCAAGGGCTTTCTCCAATGCGCCCTTGAAACTATTAGACTCTTTTTGCTGCGTCAACTGATCAAAGTCTTCAGCAAAAGGCTTCAAGTCTTGGCTAGAGCACCACGTAGAATTTGGACTTCCAAGATATTTAACCAGGAAAGTAGGGGTTTTCTCGGGGTTTTTCGAATCTTTAACAGCTGTTTTGGGATCTGAGACAATCCCCGGCCACCATTGTTGAGTTCGTGTCTTAATCCACACCAAATCACCAACTGCAAAAACACATTCTTGATATGGAGCTGTATCGCGCGCTTTGTTCTCGCAGCTATCGTCGCTGACATCGATGTAAAGGATTCCTTCTTCTTCGATAGTCTGAACCCTAACATCGCTGTTCATATCAGCTTTGTCAAGCTCCTTCTTATGAGGCAAAAGCACACTGCAACATCCCAATCGATCACTGCCCACCGAAACCGCAGGCGTTATATCAGTTGACTCTTGATCGATTGTACCGTTCCCAATGTTCTCATCACAAAAGACTGAAGGTTCTTCCATTCTCTGCTTCCTTTGTAATAAACGGTACTTCATTAAAACCACCACTACATCAATCAATTGGAACTATCTTATCCTTAAACACTACGGCGTGGGTTCGAGGCTTCAATCAATTGGAACAAACTGCCTAGAGACCATTTTTGTTTTTTCCTTCACTTCCAAAATGACGCAGAAAGATCAAATTTTTTGTCCATAAACTAAGGACAATGAGACTCCATAGCTGTCGATTACCAAGAAAGCACCAGTAAGATCGAACATTTCACGAAATTCATCCCAAAATAATTAACGGGACACAAAGTCGAACAAAATTAAGAGAAAAATACCTCAAAATCCGATAGTGGTGCATGCAGACAGTAACTTCAGCTCAATTCACAAGAAGGGCGTAAGCAAGATGAATTATTGCAGAAAAATTTAAAACCCAGATAAATTTCCTGGACGTACGTGCCCATTTTGTTGGGAACTGTAGAAGAGTGGAGAGATCTGAGGGAAACAGAGAGAGGTGAGAGAAAAAAAAAGAAAGCATGTGTAAGAAAAGAAACTACCAACTACAGTGACTGTAGTATTTTTTAATAATTTAGGGGAAATTTTTATCTTCAGCACCAGCAGCATCTTATATTCCTTTTTTTTCCATATATTTTAAAAAGGTCGATTCCTTATAAGACATGAAAAGCATAACGTAGCTTTACCATGAAATTTTATAAACTTGTTTTTTAATATTAATCATAATTATACTGAATCATTTACCTCTTTGAGAAAAGGTCAAAATTTTGACGCATACTATTATAAAGAGATATCCATTAAACTTGTTTTCTTTAATTTAGGATAATTGTGACTCATCCCAATTAGGACAAAGTGTCGGAAAACTACTCATAAAACTTAACATAGTACGAAACATGAGATATCACATTCACAGTTCTTGAAGAGCGAAGAAGAGACACAAATATACTACAAAAAAGGAAAGCCAAGCCTAACATACAAGAAGAGGTTCACGCAAAGCTGTTTTCGTAATAGTCTAACAACAAAAGGGAATATCTGAGAAGAGAAAAAATTCAAGCCTTCTTCGGCTTGATGCGCTTCACTCTCGAGTATAAGAACACTCCACCGAGAGCAATCCCAGTACCTGCACATCGAAGGAGGCAAAGCACAAATGCATTATTTGTATTGACTGAAAAAAATGATCGATCGACTAAAAAACATCGTATTTATACCTAGTGCGTTGACAGATGAAACTGGCGTGCGGAAGAAGAGAACAGATGTAACAATGACCACCACACGCTTAACACAGTTTCCCACAGAATGAGTCACAGGTGACACACGCTGTAATATCATGTACGACACCTGCACCGAAAAATCATTCATAAATAGATACAATGACATCTCTCTCTCTCTCTCTGTGTCTGTGTGCGTGTGTGTGTGTGCAGTTTCCACCAAGAGTTGTATGTGTTTTTGTTTGTACAACAGAAGCTATTTGCAGGTGCTTTACCTGCTGATAAGCATGGAAGCATAGAGCTGCGAGTAGGGACTGTGTGTAAATCCTCTGAACGTTCAAGCCCTGGAGATGGGAAATATAGCAAAAGATTATTCAGATAAGAACAAGCCAAGATCCTGTTTATGTCATTCGAATGGAATGTCTTCCCAATGGTAATCACTTACAGAAGCCTGGATATAAGAAGGCGTAAACTTGATGCCTTCGGTAAAGAAGGTAACTGGCGCCATTAGGAAAAGGGACATGATAGTGATTATGGAGAAGAGTGTTATGTTGTCCAACGACTCCTGCATGAACAGAAACTTAAGTTAATGCACAGATTTTTGCAGAAACTTGTGAAGTTAATAACTGAAAGAAGTATTTTCGCCTACTTCCACTGAAAGCTACAAGTACCATAGCATATACAATTGTCGGATAAAGTTGAAAATTTTTATTTCCAGCTAGTGAAAGATTGTTGGTGCCATTGCACTTGTAACTTTTTTTTTTTTTGCTTTTGTTCTTATAGACTATTTCAAGTATTCATAAATGTTCTGAAGGGAAAGCAATCAATTACCTCCTTCTTAACCATAAATTTTTTGCTAAGGACATTGCGAGACTGATTTGTCAAATTCGACGCCATAGCACTCCAGAAGCCAGCCCTTTCGGATAGAAAAAAGGGGACAACGTAAAACACTGTCGTAATAAAGCAAAGCCCAGGTTAACAACAACAACACGATGTTCTAGTTTATTACCAATTGAAGGAAGTCTCCGTCATTGATGCAAAGCTACTCCACCAACGATCGGAAGAAGAGAAGAAGCAACCCAAATTGTAGGAAACTGCACAAAAAGTGGAACGAATAAACTTTTGTGATCACCATATGATTATTTCAAGTGATACAGAAACTAAAGAATTTACAAGCACAAAAACCAGAAACAAGAAGCAAGACTTTTACATAAATATTTATGGCTCTTGTAATGAGAACTATGAGACCATCAACAAGTGTGTACATTTCTTATTTGCCAAAATGACACTAAACATAATAATTGAGAGCTTATGGCCTGTAGCAGGTAAACCTAAAAAACAGATACTAGTCATACCTCCCCAGAAACATAGCAGATAACACAACTGAGAAAAATGGCTCCATAGCTTTGATTGTGTGAGTGAACGAAACAGCAACTTTTCCGAGACTCATATTGGTGAAGAGATTGCCTAAGGTATGCACTATGGCCAACGGAAGAATCGCAACAAGCTGCAAAATTACGATGAATTAAGGAAAACAGAAAAAAGCATGAAAATTTTTGGAAAAATAGAACCAGTAAGGTACACCAAGTACCTGTGAACTGCTGATTTTTGGCCGTTTGTAAAGATTGAGACCCCACATTAAAGTGACCAGCACAGTCCCAACCGCAAACTGAACGAGCGTGACTGTCATTGGATAGTGGAAAGCTTTCAGAACCTGGACGAACAACATCAAGTTTAATAAGGAGACGTTGGCACTCATTACTCAACGGAATCTTGCAAAACAAGGTTATACCAACTCCAACTTCATCAATCAAACTTTGAACTTCAAATATTGAATTAACCGAACAAAATGCATTTCAAAGTTTGATTTAGTAGTACAATTAACAACCAAAAGCTTTTAATTCAATCAAACCAAAAACATACAAAACATATCTGCGAGACTTCAAGCATGAAAAATATCAGTAACTAAGACAACATCATTCAACATATCTGCGGCCCATCCATAGTATGTAAATACCGACCTGCTTGTTGTATATGTTGAAGTAGATATTAAACAGGTACCAGAGCCCAAAGAGCGTTCCGAGCACCAACGTATCCCGGAGGCTCTTCGGCCGGGGACTCTCCGTGGGACCCACGCTCTCCGCAGGCGAGGCACGCGCAGGCGCCGCCATACATCCTCACTTCGTTCAATCGCCGGATTCGGACTCGAAATCCAACGGCTCTGATTCGACGAGCATCCAACGACCGGTCGCGACGAGGAAACGCGATGAGTGGTCAGACCGGGTGGGGAGAGCGGCGGTAATCGGTAAATCAACTTGAGCTTCCGCGATGTGGCGGCGGTGGAGAGAGAGGAGAGTGACGGCGAAAAGGTAATTGCCGAGCTCTGCATTTTTATTTCCTTTTTCTTTTCGACTGAGAGAGATGGAGCTCGAAAAAATGCTAGTATGTGTGTGTCTCGGACGGTGAGGGGTAAAAGTGTAAAATGCCGAGGGGATATTCAGATGATTTTCTTTTTGTTTGTCTGGCAACTATAAAAGAGTATTAAATTAGGTCACTCCACGAACAATCTAATCTTCCTTCTTTTTCAACTATTTTCTATTTCTTATATACTTAATATTCTTCTATTTTTATTAAATGTATTTGAAAGTATTTTGTTAGTGCAGTTTTCTTAATGTTTAATATAATGAAAATGGCGGTAGAGACATATTTAAATGTATATGATTGAGATAGTCGTTAATAAATTGGTGGGGCGTAAATTTGGTGAAGTATAAGTTAGGTGGGTGGTTTACAATTAACCAATCATCTAATTCTTATATATTGTTTTTCGAACTTAAGCACAACCCTAACATACAACAATTAGACAATAATTTACAATATGAAAATATCATTCACTGTATAGAAAATACATTAAATTCTAAAACAAAGAAAACACCCTCCCTTCATATTCTTGAATTTATACGCACACATGGACAGCTTCGATCTTCAACGCAGTCCTCACACTCTACGAACAGTCCTCAACGTTACACATATAAATATTAAGCTTCTAAAAATCATTCCTACCTAGTTTACTTGCGATTGATCCATAATCCTTATAAATCTTGATGAACTATAGAAAAAGACCATAAATAGCATGTCTTCTCGTTTCTCTGGAAAGTAGAACAAAAGGTCACAGAATTCACCTATAGGCTATAACCAAGAACAATGCACAGCAATAGCATTACCTCCATCTTACAACACGCCTGTCCGCGGAGAATGATCGAAGGTCATGCATGTTTGAACAATTTCATACTCAGCCAATGAAAGTACACTGCAACGATGAGGATCGGGAGAGTTAATGGCACCAAGAAACAGTAATACCTGCAGATTCACACATTGATTATCCATAACATCAACCATGGACTATCATATGAGCCACAGGGTATACTATTACCAGTCGTTTTGTATCGCACTGATGACAACGTTGTTAGATGGAGGCATAATCTTCGATATAACAGCAGCATAGGCGAAGCTGAAAAATGAGAGCGGGCCAATTATGATGAAAAACCAGCCCCAAAAAAACTCTATTAGAAGCTACGTCCTTCAAAGAATGAAACACTTTAAGCACATTTCGATTCATCTGCAAAGGGATACAAAACGTTCAAGGGGTGTGATTACTTAACAACATCGAAAGCAGTATCCGTAAGAGTTAATCATGGTTGCGTACAGCTCATGTCATAAACAGAACGCAAGCTTTCCAAATCGGCAAGAGATGATGCAAAGCAATTGAAACCTGCGAAAGAGTCTCAAAAGCGAGAGTGAGTAGTGATTACCAAAGCCCAGGTGACGGTGATTGACTGCCAGCGGCGGCGTTTTCCTCTATGCTTCAGATTAGGGCTTAAGAGCTCGTCGATTTGGGGATTTTGCTAATTTTGGAAACGGTCAACGGAGTTAGTAAAAAGAAGTTCACGACATTATTTATTATATATATATATATATGATAAGAAATGGCCACAAGCGATTGGGCTAAATGGAAAAAAGAAGTTATTTTAGAGTGGACTCGTCCCATGTTTCTTATGGGTTCCATTAAATTTATCATCCTTTTCTATTTCTTTTCATTGAAATGATGCATCTATTCTATTATATGTATATGTATAATGTATATGAAAAATATTTTATTTTGATTGTGATCATCCACATACCACATGCTCACCGTCACCAATATAAACCGAGAAATCGACAAAATATTATTGATGGGAGGTCAATACGCAGCCACGTAGTGCTCTTTCGCTAGTTTCTTTTTTTATGTTTATAATTCAAAAAGTCGACATTTCATAGATTCATTTCTTGGAATATAGACATATATGTGGAAAATATAGTTGTCGGCACAAAGATACACTTTGCCATAATCATCTATTCTATTTTACTAAACGTGAGTGTGGCTGCTATTGGTCTATCAATTTTACAAAAAAATTAATAATTAAATTTAAAATACACCCACTATCTTTTAATTACTATTTTTAGTTCATTCTTATACCTTTAATTTTTTTATGTTTATACCTTTAATTTATAATTTATATATACATAATTAAATTTATATAATAATTTCAATTAACTATATAAATTGAATAAATTTAATATTATATTTATATATGCCCTTGCATTTGAGTGTGACATAAGTACTAGTAAATACTAAATAAAGGGCACGAAATCCACATTTCATATATGGTCCCCAATCTCATGCAAACATGCTAAATCACCTTTTTCGTTCAAGTGGGCTTTCACTCTTATGAAAAATAATTGCGTAGGTAATGAAACTAGAAATAGTATAGCTTTCGTTTTTGTCGGTCTTACCAATAGTATTATTACATATTAATAGGCAAGAAGGCATTGTAATCGTTTTCTTGAAATGTGAAATGTTTGACTCTCATCAGTCCATGTAATCACAATCAAGTATCATAATATATATACACATAGACACAACAAAAAATGGTCCATTGTGGGACTGATGATGCCCACGCTATTTCAAATTTCAATTAATATTTAATTAACTTTCAAGACTAGACGAGCAAAACCCAAAAAATAATTTAACAAAATAAAAATAAAAAACGCAATAAATGACAAAGTCCCTCATAAAATCCATTCTAGTAGGAATAAATTATCTTTAGAAATTATATTTAAAGGCAATCCGAATCTCTCTATTTCTTTTACCAACAAAATCGATCAATAAAGCGAATCTGAACCTCATAAATCATAATTTCATACTCTTGATAATCAACTAATCAACACCATATTGGTTTAATTGTCTCGTACGGACACGAAACAAGAGAAACAAGACAGTCACGGTTCACACACACACACACACACACACACATATATATAGAACTGCCCTTTACTATTGCTTCTCACCTTAGTCCTGAGATAGAGATATCTTGACTCTTGAGAACTCAACAACCTCAGCATTGTAAAAAAGTTCAAGAAAGTATATAGTTATGTATATATGAAACTCATAATACTCATTGCCTACTAAAAGCTGTCTGCAAATCACACAAGACGAACAACATGGGACGACAACAAGGTTGTTGTGATCAGAAGCAGAGAAGCTGAGGAAAGGCTTGTGGTCGCCAGACGAAGACGAGAAACTGTACGACTATGTCTCAAAATATGGCGTCGGTTGCTGGAGCTCTGTGCCTAAGTTTGCTGGTGCACGACATTAACTATTATTACATTGAATATTTTTACATCTTCCTTTGCAGCTTTCATTTTAAATATATACTTAAATGCAGGTTTGCAGAGATGTGGGAAGAGCTGTAGATTGAGATGGATAAACTACCTAAGGCCAGACCTTAAGAGGGGAATGTTCTCCCAGGAAGAGGAAGATAAGATTGTTTCTCTCCATGAATCCCTTGGCAACAGGTTTTCTCTTACCATTCTTTTCTCTTTCAAATTGTTTTTTCATAATTTTTAAGCATGGTTAAAAAATGTCAGGTGGGCTCAAATAGCAGCACAGTTGCCAGGAAGAACAGATAATGAGATAAAAAACCTATGGAACTCAAGCCTGAAGAAGAAGCTAACGAAGCTAGGGATTGATCCAAGCACTCACAAGCCCATTATAATCGAAGCACAGCCTAAAAATCTCTAGATTTCGATGATCCTATAGTAACTCAACCTCCATCTCATCGTTCGAAGCATCCCTTTTCTGGGTTGAGAATCAAGAAAGCAATGATCCTAACCTATACGGTTCAAATTCGATGCCTAATATCCATCAGCATTTCTTCACAAGTCCCTCCTATGAGATGAATAGCCAAGTCGACCCCCCTTTTGGATCGGAGTACACGCCTTATGTTGTGGGATTGGATGATCAGAATACGAAGGATGAAGATTGTTCTGAGGCAAAAGAATGCTCGAGTAACAGTACTGCTACGTTTTCTTGGAATGGAGAGGATAGGCTTGAAGCGATGTTTCAGTACGATTTTAATGGGATGGAGATTGAAGGCACTAACCAGGCTTATGATCATCGCCAGGGTTCGGGAAATTTTAGCTGCTATGAGTACACGCCAATTTCGCAAGAGTACTATCAGCAAAGATGAATAAAATGGTAGGAGACTTTATTTGCATTCTCCACTGTATACACCAAGTAATCGCAACTAATATCATCGAATATCATTCCGATATGTGCATGAGGGCATCTGTTGTTATTGATACTTATCGTGTATTGAATCATGCAATCGCAATACTCTCGTTTCTCGAAACTAATTATACTCTCTTTCGCAATCGAAACGAACATTGATTCGAGATACATCGAACCCTTAACCAAAATATGAAGGTTATTCTTGCAGCAACTGCTATCAGATATTCATATAATCCCAAGGTTCCAACGGATTAATGCAACTCGACGAAAATCGATCGACAAAGTCTTAATGGACATTTAAATGGACGAAACTTGAGTTCTTTCACAAACATGATGCAGTAAGATCAGAACTTTTTTCTTGGTTACACAAGATTGATGGGATGGAATGGAACTGCTGCTGTGTGACCTTCTAACAGATCACACAAGGACCAAACTAAACAAGTGATCTCTGTCAACCATTAATGCATTTTTTCAGTGTTATTTTCCGTGGAAATGGTAGTCTAGTGACTTGGTTTTCATAGTACGGGACCTATGTACGTTAACCAAAACTATCATTTTCATTGATCTTAGCAACTTCGGAGGCTTTAAATGGCTCATTAACGAAGATGGTCCATGGAAAAGACGACATATCGGAGAAAAACATACTCAATTTCACCACTGTTCATCGTCGATGTAAGAGCACACAGTTACTAGCGTAATAAAAATATAATCTTTTCCACCTATTTTGTGAACTACACCTACTTATATCTATTGTACAAGCAGCAATCAACTTGGAGAAACCAGTTTGTACATCAAATAGAACACAATGTAATAACTTAAAGGTCGCATTTTTCCTGATCTCACGAACACTCTATCAATCTAAAGATAATTTTTTCCGATATCATATCATTGTCAAATGGCGTTTAAAGTCGTTTAGAAATTAGAAGCTAAATAGAATGAATTGGAGCAAAAAGATCCAAACACCAAAAGCAGAATCAACGCATAAATCAGAGATATTCGAATTCGAAATTCTTATATCATAGTAAGAACGATAAGCCAGTTCTTGGTAAAAACAATCCAAAAACAACAGAGAAAGCAGAAAATGACATGATTAAACCTAACAAACTCCTCAGGCGGTAAGAATCACGGCGCCACCAGCCTCCTTGATCTTCTTCTCCGCATTCTTCGACACCAGCTTCGCCTTCACGACGACGGGCTTTCCCTCGGGCAGAAGCCCTTGCCGAGGACCTTGAAGTAACCGAACTGAGTCACGTCGACCACCGGCGCATTGTCCTTGGTCGCCTTGTCCTTCACCTCCGGCGGCACCATCGACCAGAGGCGATCGACGTTGAGAGTCGGGCAGAAGAATTTGTTCCTCAGCTTGTGGAAGTACCTCATGCCGACTTTACCGAAGTACCCAGGGTGATACTTGTCGAAGAGGATGCGATGGTGGTGCATTCCTCCGGCGTTACCGCGACCGCCGGGATGCTTTCGGTGCTTGCCGATACGTCCGTGGCCGGCGCTGACGTGGCCTCTCTTCTTCCTGTTCTTCTTGAAACGAGTCGTCATCGATTATCCGATGGGGTTTGTTGGCGGCGGCGAATTTGGGATTCGAGAATTAGGGCTTGGAGCAAAATGGTGCCTTCGTGCTTTATATATGGGTAGTAGTAGTGCATGATAAGCGAGGTTCAGAAGATATTGGGCTTTTTATTTTATAAAGGCCCGTTTTTATGTTGGGCTTTTGTTGTTTTTCCCACATCGGTCGCGAAACGTTACATGACGTTACTTTACTCGGAAAAGAAATAAATAAATAAGATAAATAATACAGCGGTGTCGTTTACACATTTCATGCCGCGACGCACTTCAGCTCATTAATCACAGCATTGAATTGGCGCAAAAGCAAAAGTACACTCACTAGTGTCTGCCCTCTGAATCTGGACTGTGCCACACGAGTTTATGTTCTTCAGCCTAGGGTTCTATCTCCTGTGTCTGTAAAGAAGAGCGAAACGGCTTTTTCTAGCTGGAGAATTGTTGGAAGTATGGAGGCTAATTACGTTGTGATCAAGGTACTCCTAATTTTTCCTTTTCTTGATCGTCTTGGAATATAGATTTCCCTTCGGACTCTGTGCTTTTTTTGCCATCATTCGAGCGTTGATCGTTTTTCTGTGGTTGTTGCTTGGTGTATCAAGTTATGTATTGGAAAGAATCGGCATAATTTTTTGTTTATCTTGTCTTTGTTGGTGCAGCTATACTATGCCTGATATGTGGTTGAGCTCGATCTGTATTTACCCAATTCTTTTGCGTTATAAGTGATTTGGAAAATTTTGTGTATGATCTTATATGTTTGGCAGCGTGGGTAAAGTAATTACTCTAGTCGTTGCTGTTCGTTGGTGACATATAGGTGGAAACTTCCTGTAACACTTTGCTTGCAACATTTGCGCAGGTCAAGTATGGTGACATGCTTAGGCGTTTCAATGCCCGCGTTGTTGATGACGACTTGGATATACATATAGATGGACTAAGAAAGAAAATTATTTCTCTCTTCAGCTTTCCTCTCGATGCCGCGCTAATGCTGACTTACGTTGATGAAGACGGTGATATAGTCACGCTTGGTGATGACGACGATCTCCATGATGTCGTGAAGCAGGCTCTAAATCCTTTAAGGATTACTGTAAAGCTGATTGAAGAAAAAAACTCCGAACAGAAAAAATTTCTATTGAAAGTTCTTCTCCTCGCGAGTTAAATCAAATTCAACAACCTCAACAAAACGTGAACTCTGATGTTCTTAAATGTCTGAGTAATGTACCAGAGCCTGTACGTGAGACATTTCTGAAACACGCTGCTGATCTGGCATCTAAGGCATCTTCGACTTCTCCAGTTATCACTCAGATTGCTGAGTTGTTTTCTAGTGTGTGTTCGTTTTACTTCAATCAGCTCTCAGTGATCCAGCCTGAGAAGCATTCTGCAACAGAGGCTGGTGTTTCTGAATCCAGCAAAACTTCAACCAAGACCAATGATTTGGTTGACTCTGATCTTGCTACTGACATGAAGGCTTTATTAAAGATAACATCTAAGGGGCAGCAAGCAAATAACACGCAGAGAGTGGAAAAACTCAATTATGAGGATAATGTTGAAACAAATGAGGTGAAACTTGATATGCCTGGAGGTAAATCGGAGCCTTTACCTTCGAAAGCTTTTAATTACAGTGCAGTTGCTGCAGCTCTTAACTCCCCAGATGTTTATGTTTCCTCCAAAGGTTCAACACTAACCCATCCTAAAGCGAATTTTGTCTCTGGTGTTGGTAAGAAAGGAAAGCTTCAGAAAGAAAAGGCGAGGAGGATATTTGGGAGCTATATGAGCAGGAGGAAACATCACTTGGTGCCCAACCATGTACCTCGTTCAAATAAGCATTATTGTGTTGAGAAGTTCGATGAAAATCCTCTCCTAACTTATAACTTGCCAGCTGGTTTACGCGGTATGGCTATTGAAGAGGAGACCAAGGACATGCCCATTGACCCTAAACTTGCACCAACCCCTGATAATGGCTCTGTTTCTGATCCTCCTAGTCGAGGCTACCTTGGTTGCTGTGTGAAGTCTCCTATGCCATTTCAGACATCTGACACTGTTGGCCCAATAATTCCAGAGTTTTCTCCTGGTCCCATTACATCATTTGATGCTTCATCTGTGCAAACTGTGTCAGCTATTTCACCTCACCTGGTTTCTGAGCCATTATCCCTTGCAAGGAGCACTAGACGTCGCAGTGGTATTCATCTCGGAGTTGATTGTGATCGTTGTGGGTTATATCCGATAACTGGCCCTAAATTCAAGTCAAGAGTGTGAGAATCAATGGAATGTTCAACTTTTTTCTTTCTATATTTGTAACATTTAGACTTCACTCCCGCAGAAGCTGACTTATTTCATTTAATTTTTTTTCTCAATGCAGAAAGGTGGACTGTTATTTATGTGAGGTCTGCTTTCAGGAAATAGGAAACCAAACTGACTATATGAGATTTGACGGCTCGGTTGCATCTCCTTATCGGATGTGTGAATCGTTTATACCTGTATGTGAATCGTTTATGCCTGTTCCCTTCTTTTTATTGCATATTTTCTCATTTCTTAAGCTGTTTTTAAGTGCTTTGGCATCTTTCCGGATGAACGTTTTGAAATTTTAGCCTGGCAAGGGCAGTTCAACATTGCCAAGTGCACGCATGGGTTCTAAGGTTAAGCAAGCTGAGTCCAAAATAGACAGTCGATTTGTGCAAGATATTAATATATCTGATGGCACCACGATGCCGCCTTTAGTTGCTTTCACCAAGATATGGCGATTGAGGAACAATGGTACAGTCGTGTGGCCCCAGAAAACACAACTTGTCTGGGTTGGAGGAGACAAGTTGAGCAATGTCCTCTCCGTTGAAGTTGATGTAAGTTTCCTAACTATTGTTTGTATTCTCTACATCCCCTTGAATCTGGAAATATCAGGCATTTTCCTCAATCTGGTCAGAATCATCTGGATTTTGAGGGAATCTGACTCATTCCACGTAGTGGTTGAATCTCACACTAATATTGGAGATAATAGCTTGTTGAACTTCATAAATTCAATGACAACATAATTGGCATTCCCGTGTCCTGGCAGGTTCCTGCGACTGGTTTAATGAAAGACCAAGAGCTTGACGTTGCAGTTGATTTAATCAGTCCCGAGCTTCCTGGCCGATACATCTCTTACTGGCGATTGGCCTCCCCATCTGGCCAAAGGTTTGGGCAACGTGTTTGGGTTCTCATACAGGTTTCAACCTCTGCTTCATAACTTTGATGGTTCACCGTTTTGATTATGTAAGTGTGATCACTATTTGATCCGAGATCAACATACATCTTTTTCCAGGTGCACACTCCTATGGAAAAGACGCCTCTTGAAGCTGAGGAAGGCTTTAACTTGAATTTACCCCCAATTAGCAGCTACCCTACCACTAACCCCGAGTTCATTAAACTTGAGTCGAATATTTCAAAGAAGGCAGAGGAAAGAGCTGAAGCTGAAGCTGTCTCACAGCAAAAAATCGGGCGCATTTTCAATTTCCCCATGATCGATGGAGCTTCAAACTTACGTCCACCATCAACTTCATCTGTTTCGAATCCTATCGTCAATCTCTCTCATTTGACACCACCACCACCGCTCTATGCTGCTCCTTCAGACAACAGCCACGCACTACTACCACAGATTCAGACAGGCACCACTCAGTTCGACGCGCTGGAAATGGAAACTGCTGTCGTGTCTGTCGAGGATAGTCTTCTCAGGCAACTCATGGAGATGGGATTCAAGAATGTGGCTCTAAATAGGGAGGTTGTTAAGCTGAGTGGGTATAATCTGGCGAAATCTGTTCGTATTCTTACTGGCTATGACTATGACTATGGTATGTGTCAATAATTTGTTCAATTAGTGTTTTTTCCTATACATATGATCGTCTTTCGCCTGACTTTGAATATCTACACCGATGCAGGGTTTCCATGACCGATGAAATGAAGAGAATTTTTCCTGAGAAGACTACTAATGGAAGCATGGAGATAAAAAACTGTCTTTTAATGTCCGGAACTTTGTGTTATAAATAAATGCCAGAACTAGAAGTCTGCTTTACTTGGCTTGAATATGGCTTACATACTAATCATGGCGCATGAGTTAGCCAGCCACTTGACCATGGTTTGTGCTTTTGACGTAATATTACTTCTATTAGTATTATTCTTACATTATGTTAAAAATATATGAATATCCGCCCAATTGACCCAAGCCACCATCGAACACATGAAGAAAACACGTGAAACAATCTTTACATAATGCATGTTTCCAGCCAAAAGTATTGGGGAAAAATCGGGTTTGATATTCCGACGTATACATGACATCCGATCGATGATGCATAAACTAGCATATGAAATACAATATTTAGCAAATTCGATATATTTAATTATACGTAGGTAGATATGAATTAATTATATTACGATGTATCGGCTTTCCATTATCATTCATAACCAAGGTCGATCAACATCTCATATTTTGCTGAATTAATTATTTTATCAAGTACATCGGACTCGGAGACAAAACATATATGATATTCTTCGAAAAAAATAAAAACAAATGATGTGCGATCCGAATGCCCTCTTCTATCTCATGGCCAACTAGTAAGGACGCGGTGGCCGTGGGCTGGTGCTGCAATGCAATAGTTCCATCATAATTCAAGATTAAATAAAAACCCACATACGCATATCATATAATATATATTGATTAAATTTGGACAAAAAAAAACTTACTGCAAACAAATGGCGTATGGAATGAACCAGTCGTCTATGGAACAGCTGACTCGCAGCAAATCCACGTCTTCACGGTTAGGGATGAAGCTCAGCCGGCGAGGATTGCTCTTATAGCACTTGCAGATGGCGGCGGAGGGGAAGGACTGCCACGACCTGGCGCCGTCGCAGCACGACGACGATGGACTGCGATCCCAGTTTGTTAAGTATCCCTTGCATGGCTCGATGTTTTCTATGGGGATTTTCGAGCAGTTTATGGCCGGCGGGGATGGAGAAGGAGAAGGAGATGCGTTCGTCGCCATGAAAAGCAACGAGAAGATGGCAGAAATCAGTACGAAGGCTGAGGAAGAAGATGATTTCGCCATGTTCGCAATGTGAAGTTTTCTTTAATTCGTTGTTGTTGGGGTTTGTTTTATAGGGGAAAGGAGGTTTTTTTTTTTGTTTATGGTAATATGGATTTTCAGCATTTTATTACAAAAGTTGTATTATTTTATTTGACTAGAAAAAAGAAGGAAGGTTAACCAGTATTTGGATTTTATATTCTGACCATATTTGGGTGATCTTTTTTTTTTTTTATGTATTACGATATTCATATTTACATAGTCACGAATGACTATACTTAACACTGATTATAATATTTATTCGCCATTTAATTTATGAAATATATAACGAGAAATATTAGATATAGGGTCTTCAATATTATTTTTTACGTTAAGTATGCCACTTAAAAAGCATTATGATTGCACTTGAAAATTTTTATAGACAATTATGAAAATATAGCTTATTAATATCGTTTTTAAAAAAAATAAAACGTGAATGATAAACAAAACAATTATCACAACACAATATGCATATAAGAGATTACAATAATTTACCTGAACATAATGATTTCAATATATGAAAATGAATTGATATTATGAAATACTAGTATTGTAAGTTCACCGCAAAATATCAATATATAATATATATTATTAGTTATTAATTAAAACGATTGATGGATGGAATATTAATTGAAGGACGAAATTAAAAAAAGGTGATTCTCTTGCTTTGATATTTTACATCTTACAATAATCATTGAATCAAGTGTTTTTTTTATAACGTCAATAAAGTTGCAATGATTTTTTTCTTACAATATCGACCGAGACGCAAGAAAAGTTTCAAAATTATTGAATCTCAAGGAACTAAACCAAACCTAATCAGTGTTTGCTTCAGGCTCAAAAACCTTCCGTACAACAACTATCACCACGTTCAATTTCAAGAACGCAGAAAAAGCACATCGAAGACTTGCAGAGAGATAAATTAATTTCATGGAAGGCCTCACTGCAGTGTCATTGAAAACGTCACATTCCGCCGCAATCTCAGCACAAAAGTGTTCCTTACCACCTCAACGAACCCTCGATACTAAATCATCAAAACCCACATTTTTAGGCCAATGGAAAAGACACGCGCGGCGAAACAGCCCTCGTTCAGCTCCATCAAAGCTCAACAGGTAAAATTTGTCCAATAAAATTGTCTTTTCGTGTTGGGATTTGCTGTGGTTCTTAATTCTTGTACGTTGGGCAGTGTCTTAAACGTTCCTGCCGAGGTGGGCTGATGTCTGATTAATTTTTCTTCTCAAGTTGCGTGCTTATAACGCAAAAATTGGATCGATTTGATGAAAAATGAGGCGAATTACTTCTGTATGATGTGTTTTTGCCAGTGGGTGATTAAGGGTAAGCATATGTTTGGTTCGTGGTTTTCGACTAAAGAAAAGAAAAAGTATGATTGTACGACACATGAATAATGTATAATGATTCGATCAACCAATTTTTCTTTTCTATTTTACCAAAGCACCATTGATAGAGTTGTTATTATCTAAGGACACATGGTATTATCCGTAAGAATGGGCAGAATCTGTAGTGATTAGTGTAGGATGATTACAACAGATAGATAATAAAAATCTGATAAACCACATTCATTCACTCAGATTAATATTTCTCTTTTATGTTCATTAGCATGAGTATGATGGAAAAACTATGGTCACCGATGCTAAAACGCCCGATGAAGATGCACTGAAAGTAAAAGAATGGGAAGTTGTGATGCTAAGAAACGAACTCGCCTCGAGTCAAGGCATAAGAATCAGAAGGCGTCCACCTATCGAAACGCCAATTCACTACTTCGGGCCTTTCGAATTTCGCTCGAAGGGAAAGAGCGATGCGCCGCTCAATATCCTCGAAGAGATCATATGGAGCAAGGAAATCGAAGTCTCTACGGTACGAACTTGCATTGAAAAAAATGAAAAATTTGGGGTCGAAATGTATGGTATTGTATTCAAACAAGATCCTTGATTTTTTTTTATTAGATGAAAGAGAAGGAGCCTCTCTCGGGGTTGAAGAAGATGGTCGAGAACGCTCCGCCCGTTAGAGATTTCGTAGGAGCTTAAAGCAGCAAATCTGCGTACTGGGTTGCCGGGCTTAATTGCTGAAGTGAAAAAGGCTTCTCCGAGTCGAGGGGTCTTAAGGGAAGATTTTGATCCCGTAAGTCTATTCTTGTAATTTTAGGACAATAAGTTCCAAAATTGAAGCAATTTGAGGACAATAAGGTTCAAAGTTCTGGCGTTAACTATCTTGAAATTGCTTCATTTTTTTAACTTACTGTTATGAAATTGCAACGTTTAATCTGTGTGTGAAAATGCTACAATTTTGAAACTTATTGAACTAAAATTGCAGTCATTTAATTTCATTGTCCTCATAACGACACCCACCCCTAATATTCTAAAATATAACTAACCCAATTTTTTTTATACGCGGAAGCATCAGTATATATGTCTTTGCGACTTCTGTGTTCTTGCATCGAAGCCAACTCCTCGTAAATGCTTGTAGAATAGCTCGAACTCGTCGGTTTTGTTATGACAGGTTCATATCGCTAAAGCTTATGAAAAAGGCGGAGCAGCTTGCCTCAGTGTTCTGACGGATGAGAAGTATTTCCAGGTTAGCCGTAGCATCTCCAATGCTTTCTTCTTGATTATACGCCCGAGCTTAAACAGTTTTACGAAAATTTGCATTTAAATTAGGGAAGCTTCGAAAACTTAGCCGCAATAAGGAAAGCTGGTGTTCAGGTATATACTCGCCCGAATACGTATTTCAGTTGCTATAATCAGTATAAGCCTGCAATTACAATTCTGCTTATCTTTTTTTTTTTTTCTTAATTCAGTGTCCACTCTTGTGTAAAGAGTTTGTAATAGACTCGTGGCAAATCTATTACGCTCGAGCCAAAGGCGCAGATGCCATTCTTCTCATCGCTGCTGTCCTAACCGATCTTGAGATTGCGTATATGATCAAGACATGCAAATCGCTCGGGCTAGCAGCGCTAGTCGAGGTTTTTTCGAACGTCCTACTTTTTTTTTTATCCTTTCTATTATTCTTACGCCTCTGTATTCGACGGATCGTGCAATTTCCCTTTATTAGGTACACGACGAGAGGAAATGGACCGTGTTTTAGAAATCGAGGGGATCGAACTAGTTGGTATTAACAATCGCAACCTTGGTAAGCGCTTTCCTAGAATTTTTTCCGAAATATTATGCGCTGCTATGTAATTTATATGCTTCTTCTCGGACAGAGACGTTCAAGGTTGACATCAGCAACACCAAGAAACTTCTAGAAGGCAAGCGCGGCGAAAGGATACGCCAGAAGGGAGTTATCGTAAGAAACAAACATAATTACTGCAGTTATAAATTATATCCTCTTCTTCCAAGTTTATGAGCATATATATCGTCATGTTTCGATGATTTTTGCAGATTGTTGGTGAATCTGGGCTCTTTACCCCCGACGATATCGCATACGTGCAAGAAGCTGGCGTTAAAGCGGTAATAA